>JARHVA010000230.1:1420000-1545000 GCA_037957365.1 Torreya grandis
ACTATTAGAATGTTTCATAAGATATTTTAAAGAGACATATTTGGGGCATGCACAATACATATTTCATCTTTTTTAAAAAGAGAAAAAGAAGGAACTCTTGAGTTTTTAGATAGAGCATGTACAATACATATACATCCATTGAGATTTGAGATCTTGTCTAACTCACAAGGATCAAGGACACTAGATGATTACATTGAATTAAAAAAAGTTTTATAATAAAAGTTATTGATTCTCTAGATGCAAAGTTCATAAATTTACTTATATTTAATGTTGTTAAGTTTTTTAATATTCGTAATTATTATGATGAGGTGGATGATAGAGACTGTCAAACAAAAAGATGGTTAACATGTTTATGTGAAAAATTTAGTCTTGAGAACTTGCCTATTATAGATATTATCAAATGTTTAGGTGAGATGGATGAATTTGTTTGTACTATTTATAAATTATAATAAAAAAAACATATGTTTGAATCATGATATATTTGTGGACATGAACCTGAATAGTTTGAATGGTTTTCATGTTTGATGCAGCTATGCTAAGCTATTATTATTATTCTAGTGAATACGACAGTATGTGAAATAAGTTTCTTAAAATTAAATAGGATAAATAATGATGATCTGTCTAGAATTTCTTTGAAAACATTGAATATATTAATGTTTCTTTCTCTTTGTGAACCTCATGCTCTAAATGAGGTAGATTAAAATGTTATTTTTGATGAATGAAAGCATATAAAGGCATAAAGTCCTCTTCCTCTAGACTAATAGATCCATTACCATAATAGTTTAGAATAAAAGAATATAAGAAAAAAAAAAATCACAATAATTTTAGTATCAATTTTTTTTTCTTAATAGAAATTAAAACCAATGGTATAAGTTAAATAAATATATATTTTATTTATGTGATTGAATCATTCTCCAACAAATTAAAATATAAGCTTATATAGTTTATACCTTAGTGAGAAGCATTATTTAAGTGAAGTGAAAGTTGATTAATACATTAATACAATATTTGTATTTATGTGTTTTATTATTAGATTATAAATAAGTACTGCTAATTCTCTTCTTGTTGGATTGGGTGCAAGTGTAAAAATAATGAGCTAGATTGGTTTTAAAAGTTTGTTTTGCATTGAAAAAGGTGGTGTATATAAGTAAAAATAACAACATGATATTATTATACATCACATGTTTGGTTTTAGTTGTGTGCACCAAGTTGGTTATTGCATTTCTATTTCCATCCCCAACTAATAGTTGGGGTGGGTAGGGATACCCTATTACCCACTAATGGATGGGTTCAGGAGGTGCATGGACTATGTCTGAGCATATGAAAGTTATGAATATTTAAGTTGATATTGTAAGTGTAACATTGCATAACTTGATG
Organism: Torreya grandis; assembly: GCA_037957365.1. Classification (NCBI taxonomy): domain Eukaryota; kingdom Viridiplantae; phylum Streptophyta; class Pinopsida; order Cupressales; family Taxaceae; genus Torreya; species Torreya grandis. Next base: position 1,421,378 of record JARHVA010000230.1, read on the forward strand.
CTCTCTACTCTTTTTTTTACATTTTTATATCTAAGTCCTCTATCCTATATTTTAATTTAATGATTATTATATGAAATCTTATGTTTTATGATCCAATATCTTATTCATCTTTCCCTTATTTTTAAATATTTTTCTATCTAAATTCTCTATCTTTATTTAATGATTACCTTGTAAAGTCACATTATTGTTTGATCTGATAGTTTAATCTTCTCTACTTTAATTTTAATGTTTTTATTTTTAAGTTCTCTATTTTTATTTAATGATAATATTTATTTTAAAGGTGATAGATTCTCTTTTTTTATAGTAAGGGGATTTTACAAATCTGACTAAATGAAATTCTATACTATATGGTAGATTTGAACACTATAAGTTATATGACAATTTATAAGTTATTTTATGATTAGCCTATTTTTTATCATATTTAATTTCTAATACGTTGTGAGGGGTTTAAATTTGATTGCTAGTATGGATAGTTATATTTTGTAATAAATTGGTATTGGTTTGAATTGAAAGAAGGTAACAATGCAAAATTAATAAAACACCACATAACACCAGTTTTAAAGGCGTGACATGATTGGGTCACCTAAACCTACATCCTAATACTAAATTCATTATATTTATCATAGTCAACTCCCACCACCCACATCCCAAACTTACTAATTTACTGTGAAATTGGTAATTACAATAAGATTAGTTTTTAATATTTACAATACTAATTCAAAAAGAATGGCATTAACAAAATCTATTCATAGTTCAGTAATAAAAAATATATAAATGTAAACACTGTATTAATGATTATAAATTGTTTTAAGTAATATTTATGTATATTTGTAAGAATAATTTAAAGTGATAATAAAGTTGGTATTTAATTTATAGTGAGATTAAAGTTGGTAATCACAATGAGATTGGTTTCATATATTCATAATCCTAATTTAACAAAAAAGACATTAGCATTTACATTTATATTTGATAATTACTTTATTTTTGACATTGAATATTTAAATCTTATTTGAAACTATTTATAATCATTAATACAACATTTACATTTATATTTTTTATTAATGGATTATAAATAGATATTGCTAATTCCCTTGTTTTTGGATTGGGTGCAGATGAAATAATAATGAACTATGTTGGTCTTAAAAATTTGTTGTGCACTAGCAAAGGTGGTTTATACATGTAAAAATAAAAATATGATGCTATTCTGCATCAAGTTTTATGTTTTAGTTATATGCTTCAAGTTGGCTATTACATTCCTACCTCCATCTCGAATCGATGGTTGGGATGGGTAGGGATTATATACCCATTTATAGATGGGTTCATGAGGTGCATGGACTAGGTCTCGACATACAAAGGAGTTATCATGAAATGAACCAGCTAGATATAGAAGTTATGAATATTTGAGTTGATATTGTAAGTGTAACATTGCATATTTAGATCTTATTCAATCCAATTCTATGATTTAAATGTTTTATTCTAGCTTGTTATTATAAAATAGAAGTACATTTGATTTATATAAAATAAGATGTTATGAATTATGATTATTGTACCCTTTTGGGTGAATCTTATAATTTTATTGAATAAATTTTGTAGGTTGCATTTTAAAATTCTTATTAAGTATTTTGTTTGTGTTTGAATCATTCTCCAACAAATTGAAATCAAAGTTTCTTTAGTTCATACTTTTAGTGACACATCTATAAAATTTAATCTTGTCAATCGAATGGAAACTAAATTTACTCTTGTCAATTGAAGGGCATTTAAATTTACACTTGTCAATTAAAGAGAAACTATTTTTTTACAACTTTTCATCATCGAAGGGCTGGATGCATAAATACCCTTCAGCTTGAAATAAAGGCCAACCCTTCAAATTTGACCACTAATCCCAACCCTACAAACCTTGTGTTTGGTGCCAATTTCCTTTACAACTCATAAAATCATGAAAATACGCTACGTGGAAAGATGCAACCATATTTCATCCTCGTAATGTTTTGAACCTTTTTGACTACGAGAATGAATGTGAAGCTTCAAAGTCACAAGAGAGTGAATATGGTCGGTAGCCATTTCTCCACAAACTTAAAGAGCCAAAAATCCATTTTATTCCATGAGTGATGATGAAGTAATGATACTATGAAATTGTGATGTGTGATGTGTTATGATTAATTCATAGCCTCATATAACTCAAATACCGTGAAGGTTTCACTTTATAACTATGAATATGCGAGCATGGAAAAACATACCATGAGGCACTGAGTGGAGAACCTGACATCCATGTATGATAAATATGAAGGTGCAATAATGTGCCATGTGGGGTCAACTAATCACATTATATCATGACCAATCCTGAATTCTATGAGAACGTGATGGAGTGACAAGTGGAAAGTGCACTAAGAGTAGAATCTATGTCATGTACTCTTGGACCCATATGCTTGAGTGGATTCCTACTCATCCACCTTTGTTTATAATCACAATAACCATGAGCAAGCCTATTTAAACTAAAGTCCTGAACTCAATAAGTGAAAGTCTAAATAGTTGGGTGTCCTTCATGGCATTAAATAGAATGTTCCAAGTTGTGATATTGGTATTTAAGTTGATATTGAAGGTTAAATTTAAAATGGATAATATAAATATTTTTATGCAATTAATAATATAAAGGGACCTAATTAAATATATTTATCTCTTGTTAAAAGTGGGTAAATTTACAAGTATTTTATAGGTTTTTAGATGTTTTGAATCTATTGGTAAGTTCTATTTTAATTTTAGAGTAATTTAGATGAGTTATTATTTCATAGGCCTATAATTTATATGTTTTAAGATTATATTTTGACACATGTCAGTATTTTCATAACTTTTTTATCTTATCCATATTAATTTGATAAGATTAATTATGTCAATTTTCATGAGATAGTTCTATTCATTCCTATATATGTATTTGAGTGTTATGTGTATACATAATTCTGACAATATTTTATTGTCTTAGAATAAATTATTTGTAATTTTTTTAGAATTTCACATGAAAGTGATACAAGATCTAATAAAAGATATCCATAAAAATGAATCCTAATAATAAAATTAATAATGATAGTAACCTTAAATATCGTATGTTACATGGTACTTCAATCTCTTATACATTTAACATCTTATAATTAAATGGCCCAACACAAATTGATACTTTATATTTTGATGTGGATTATTATTTATAAGAACACATGATAATGGAAAAGAAAATAAGATAAAAAGAGGCACATGCTTTGTGACCCATAGGATATTAATGTTATAAAATGGAAAGACCACATAAATTATAAAGGGAAAATAAAGTTGATCTCCATTGGAATGACAAACTGATAAAACAAATGAATAAAATTGAAACATAAGCCATGCGATTAGTTACATTAATTAATGAAAAGGGCTGGAAATAATATGAGAACACAAAACTCCACAAGGGGTTGAGAAGATTTAAGAGTGACAAATTTATTTTTATTCTTAACTAAAATGGGTAAACAATAGGTCTCTATGATGGTGTGAGGAGAGTGATTTGGGAATAAAAACTTCACTCACATCCTTAAAGACATGCAAACTTTTGGGTTAAAAAGGATGGTAAAATTAAATGTGTTATTTTGGGTTTTAAGGAGAATACATAAGGGAACATTAATAAGTTGAGAAAGGAGGAACAAAAAAAAAAAGAGAATTTGGATATGAGAAATTGGAAAGGGTAGATGGTGAACACTTGTTAGTATTATAGTATGATGTATTTATAAATAATTTATGATATTTTTTTATTGTGACAAAATTTTCCCTCTTTTATTTTTATGTCTACATTTTATACTATTTCTTTTGTTGAATAATGAAATTTAATAATATGTAAACTTTATTCTTGATCACGACAATTCTATTTTATGAACATGTTAAGTGTTTCCTCATTTTATTTGAAATTCTCAACATAGAGAAGAGACCAGTGAATTAAAATAGACTCAAACTTTAATGTTGTGTGTATTTCTTCAGTTAATGAAAAACTTCCCTTTATTTTTAGGAGGTAAAGAAAGAATAATTAAAATTTATCTTTCCTAATTCACAATTTTATTATAATGAAGGAAAAACTTCCCTTTATTTGTAGGAGGTAAAAGAAGAATAATTAAAATTTATCTTCCCTAATTCATAATTTTATTATAAAGAAGAGAAATAAATTTAAAAATATTTTTTTTGGTTACTTTGATAAATTTGTAGGCATCTAAAATTGCAATACATAATAGTGCAATTATGTATCACTTAATTAAAAAAACATAAATGAATTATGATTTCAACTGAATTAAGTCATGCTATGTGGCTCTAAGAATTTGAAAGTATGGGGGTGCTCTATGTGGCACAAGTTTCAAATGCTTTTGTAGAGATTGGAAATCCAACCCTTCATAGATTAATGTAACAATAACAACTTCAGTTAATTGATCAAAATTAGTTTGGCATTATATTAAAATGGGCCTCTGTACTCTACCTTCATGTGCATTAAATAATGGTTTATTTTCATTATAAAGACTATGCTAAAATTGGAAAGAATCCATGGTGACCCATTTTATTGTAGCTGCTAACACATAGGCCATTTTTGAAATACTTGTGTTTTCAATATTTATCAAGGAATAGAGAAATGATATTTGGAAAATTAAAATTTATACTAAAATTATATAAATAATTAATGAAGAGGTTGTTATTTAAAAAATATATATCGATATGTCTTTATCTCTATTGTGATTTGAGAAATACCAGACCCATTGTCCTATAGGAGCTCAGGAGCCTAGGGGCTTGGGAGTCTTAGAGGGTTTGGGAGGCAAGGTGTAGACACTATTTATGAATTATATAGCACCTCAGTCTTGTACACTTGAAAAATACATATAATGGATGTATGTTTATCTTTTATACCTTTTTTGCTGCCAAAAAGCTCACATACACTATCTCTCTATGCCCAATTACTTATCTCTTAGTTTGACCTATATTATTCTAATGATTTAGACCTTTTATATTTCCTAGAATGTTATGAACCTACTTATCTTCCATATCCATAATTTTTCTATGTGCACATATTTTTAAACTACCTGAATACTTACATCCCAGTCTAATACTTGCATCAACCACAAGTGTTCTACCCTAACAAAAGTGTCCATAGCCCTAACATCATCCCATTTTCAAATGAAATATATCCTAAAGGTTATCCTAAGTACTTTAATGTGAGATATTATCCAATGGTATTGCTATAAATCAACTTTAATTCATTCCTCACCTAGAAACTTTTTATTTATTCAAAAGGAAACTAACCAAAAATATTCTATCAAACATTCAAGTGAGCAAAGCTTCCCTATTTTATCTTATTTCTATATCAGTCATAGGGACAACACATCTATAGGTTTGGAGCACTGAAGGAGTATCCTAAGAGCTATATTTTACAAGTTACAAGCTAGGTCATTGTTTTACTTGCTTATCACACATTGCATAATTCATGCACAAGTCAACACATAGGGAAGAACTACATAAGTCTGAGGCCCTATTTGGAGTATTGACTATGTAGGCAGTGCTCATTGACAGAGGTTTATTTGGGGTAGCTCAACACCATGTGCCCACTAACCCATTTTTTATACAACCAATATGAAGATGAATAACTAGGATTTTTTTATTTCATAAGAAATGACAGTACATGACCTAGACTTGAATGCACTAGAACAATGGTGACATAGAAATCAAAAGCATTTAGGTGGTCACATCTTATTTTAGCAAGTGTTCCTTACTAGATACCTGAATTCACATTAAAAAATAGTGTTTATACAACTATCCCAAGTTGACGTAAATATCTATGACTATAGAGGCACCATTTATAAAATTAAGTGACTATTCCAGAATCTAGATCTAGTCCACTTTTTGCCTATTCCACATCCATATCTATATTAACATCAGAACCAACTAAGTATATTATTTTTATTGTTATTTTAATATCTAACATGATTTTACTCTCTATATTTAACATCTTAGTATATTAAATTCAGTATATGTTTATCTGAGTTTCATAAATAATTGCCCTGCTTAATAGATAGTCTACCATCCTTGTGCCCTAGGCTATATATTCCCCTTTTAACCTTAAATTCTCATTAATCTATATTTTAGTGTTATACATTTTAGGAATCTGACCTCTAGTCCCCAAAACCCTATATGTTGATCGAGGGTTTCCTGGTTCTTTATTCTTTGTTCTAATTTATGATTTGTCAAAATTTTACAAGTTAAAAATCAAATTTCCTTTTCTATCAATTCATTTAATAAGGATCCATGTGTGCCTCATTTTATGATAAAATTTATAATTATAGTGATATTTTATTATTGTAATAAGTTAATACAAAGAAATAAGTAAATATATCAATATAATGAGGGGGTTTTAAATAAAAAACAACATGTAGTCTCTCTTCAAAATTTCTTTTGTAATATTATAGAGCTAATATTCAAATGCCAATGTGTGTGATCTTGATGATTTGTTCCACCTAGATCTTATTTGAGTGACAACTACCATCTTACACCCATTATTTTTCCATGACTTATATTGGATTCCATGGTCCATGTTTCCACTAATCGAAAAGGTCAAACTAACCTGACACCTCTTACTATAAAACAAGTGCCTCTTAATCTAGAGCTTATGATCAAATCTAAGGGATATGACCTTGTTGACCAATTGAGCAACACACATGCTAAGATTTTTATCCTTTAAATTCTAAAATAATCTACTATTTATAAGGGTATCCTATATGAGGCATTACATGAAACCTGAGTTCTAAGTGATGTTGAGCCAACTTACTTTGTGAATATCATGCAACATCTCTAAAATAATACAAAATTAATCACCTTTTATCCAACAGAGTTACCATCTAAAAGTGTTATTGACCAAGAGTTACCTTTGTTCACATAAGTAACTATCTATAATAAGGGTATCAAAAGGGTGCTCATTGATAATATATTAGGAATAAACATTTATATCCTAAATTTAATAACCACCATGGGTATTAACACTAACCTTATATAAAAATTAGTGATACATATCAAGGGATTTGATAATTCACATAGCCCCCCAGTTGGCGAAATAACTTTGGATGTAACATTAGGGCCAAAAATGATTCCAACCACTTTTTAGGTAATTTTTAAATCATTACATTATAATTTACTTTTGGTTAGACCTTGGATACACACAGTAAAGGCCATCCCATCCACTTTAGATAGATGTGTAAAATTCAAACATGATGGGAATTTTTGATGATGCCTATCCATGACGAACCCTTCAAATACTAAAAAATGATACATTTGGATAAAGAGGGCATTCCTATGGTAGTACAACCTACACTATGTATTCCTCTTGAGAATATCTAAACTTATGATGTGGGAGAGTCAAGTAAAATGGATTCATTATCTCAAAAGAAGATAAATCATGAAACACTGAAGTGCAAATAGATGCACCTCAAGAACAAGATACAATACCAAAGGATCAAATGATACAAAAATTAAAATTACCTCCAATATTCAATCTTATTTTATTGGTCAATACAGAGTAGTAAGATGGCATGTTTCATTTAATTATGATAATGATAATGATCTAGCCCATGATATAATAGATGAGACACTGCAAAATATTTAATTTTGATCCACTTGAGTATTTTTCACATAACCTATTAAAACCTATAAGTCCTGGTACATATAATCTAAACACACTTATAAATGATATGAAATCAAATCAAGATAAGGGAAAAGAAAAAATGGTAGATGAACATGTAAACACTTGTTAATCCATACACCCTCTTGAATTCACACATTAAGTCAACCATACAAGGTTCAAATGTAGATACATCATATAAATAATGTGGAGGTATTTCATAGGATTCCATAACATGTTATATAGATCACTATAAACTAGGATACTATAGATACACTAATTTCTATTTTACTTGAATAGAACATGATATATTTACCTTCTAATAGATACAAATCGAGCAATAGAATTATTCCTAAGAAAGGGTTGCCATATTGTAACTATCACTGGATAAATGGCCACCATCCAAGTCACTACTAAACATTAAAAAATAAAATTTAGAAATATAATAATGAGGGTTGTTTATCAAGGTTTTATGCACACCAAAAACACCTTTTATGAGGTTGCCTCTAAAGTTTAAGGATCAAGAAAATATTTCACTCTAAGGCATGAGTTGCAGGGTATTCAGTTTTATAATAACTTGATAGTGGAATAGTAGTGAGTAATACATATTATTTACCATGAATGGGTTGGCTATGGATGAACCTGAATCTACTAATAGTGGATAGAAGGATGATGATTTTGACTAATGTGGGTTAGAATTTATTAAATAAAATCAACAAGAGAGAAGATTAAGGTAGAAAGTAAGTCTGTGGACCACACAAGTTGAAAAATCTTTTAGACAAGTACTTGACCTAAGTTGGAGAAGAAATTAGAAGACAAAAATCTACTACAATTTGTTGTAGCACACCAACACTCAGACACAGTTAGGAGTCAAAGGAAAGTGAAACATTGTAAACTTAGACATGCATAATTAAAGGTTTATGTGTTTATTAGATTGACATTGCGCATCTAAAAGGATGTATTATAATTAGCATGTAAAAGACATTTAATTATTTATATCTTAAAATGAATAACTATATTAGAAAAGATAACCTATTCATAAATAAAGAACTAATATACCATAATGATAGCATGTCCCACATAGTCCATAGAGTTAGAGAAGAATCAAGATTTGCACATCAAAATCAAGTCAAGTAGAATTTATTAGAACTTCTTATTAATTTGAATAGCCAAAATTCTTCTCTATTTAGAACTGGGAGGTTAAAAGTATATATAAGCTTGGGATAGGGAAGGCCTCATCCCTTTAAGCTTCATCTAAATTCAAAAGTAAAAAATAGAACAATGTGCTCAAAATCATGTAAATTGTGCATGTATAATGATAGCATATAAAACTAACCTTTCATATAAAAAAATAATATACATGCAATGTACATATATCAGGAACTAAAGTTACAACTTGATAAGAACATTAAATACACATGTATTTTTATGAGGGTGTTGGTGTGGCATCCTGAGTTAAAGAAGTTAGTGGGGCAACCATAGTTTTAATTTTTGTAGTTGTCAAGGGTCCTTGAGGGATCAAAAATGGGCCCGTTAAAGTGTGTATGATTGTGAATCTTAAAAATTGGGTACTTCATGTGGAGGTGGGAATGTTGGTAACTGGTTGAGTGGTTGGAAATGAATTTGAAGCATTTTAATTTAAATTTAGATTTTTTAATAATGCATAAAGTGCCTAAAAATATTAATTTATAATGTCTAAAGTGAGTAGGGAAGGATTTAAGATTTTGAAAGCTTCAGTCATCAATCTCTCTTGCTCAACCTCTAATCTCTTAAATTTACTTTTCATGACTTTAAATCTAGATATCCTATCCTTGAAAAAATTAACCAACTATAAAACTTATTCATTGGTTCTATATATGGTGTTTTCAACTTCCTCTTTGAAGTTGTTAGTAGTTATCTAGTGGAGATTCTCAAAATTAGACCTGTTGATAAGATCACTTATAGGATGATCACATTAATGACCCTCATATCTCCAAGGCCTCAATTTCATGTCTTGAAAAAATTCCCAACAATGTTTTCATTTGATTATGCCAATTGATTGAAGCATCTCTTCTTGAAATCACATAGTTCAAATACCAAGATGCACCCAAGCTATTCATCATGTTTAGCTGACTGAATTAGCTAGTTTTGAAATAATGAAACAAGAAATTTAGTCTCTTTTATAATTCCCTCAATTGATGCCTAATCCTGGTGATATTCAATATATTAGGTTGAATTATTTCTATATAAGTTTGGACGTTATTCAAAATATTATACAACTTGGTAGTTATTGTCTACACATCATTGAATTTTTGCTAAGGAGCATGTATGGTTTGCCTATGCTATAACCTTTTCAAGGCATCCTCTTTGATTTGGTACATTTATTTCATGGATTCCTTTGTAGTATCTACAAAATCAAAAAAGTCCTCTATGTATTTCATGGCATCATTTAGATTCCTTTTGGGTTTATTTGATAAAATGAACAAGTTTTCCCTTTGTTCATATTCTATTTCTTCCCTTGTGCTAAGATTCATTACCTTATTTTTCCTAACCCTTTGAATAGTTCCACTCTTCCTATTAGATCTAGTGGAGACAATAGGTAACTCAGTAACAACCATGTTTTGTCTGCCATCCCTTATACTCTACATTTCCTTGACCCATTTGGGAACAATGAGTTCCCTTGTTTCTTCATCTTGACTTGGGCCTTCAAATGCAGAAGGTGGAGGAGTCATAGGAAGTGTTTTATTATTGGGAGTACCATGGATACACTTATCTGAATGGGGAACTAGAGAGGTGAATGAAAAACCCTCTCTCATGGTGATGTTTCTCTTATTGGGATGACTTAAACCAAAAATTTGGTTAAATTGGGGGTCCTTTCCATGATCATGGTAGCTGATGGCATTGGTGATGATTTGGGAATTGGTAGATCTAATTGTGTTGACTATTTCTTTAGGACCAATTTCATTTGGGGGTTGAAAATGGAAATACTAACCAAATTCTCAAAGTGGACTTCCTTGGGATTCGTTATTCACTTAAGAGAAATAATAGATGAATCAACAATAGAGATAGATACACAAATTATAGGAATAGCTGGAGGTAAGGTTGAATCTAGAATATTTATATTAACAATAGATGAAATATTCAAAGAAACTACCTAATAAATGCTTTGGATTTGATCACCCATGAGGACTTGTTGATCTAAGGTGTCACCTAGAGCTACTTCCACTTGTTCTCCAAGGCTCAAGGCTTTTGCTTCTCCAATTCAGCCTCTTCACTTATTCCTTGTCCTAAGCCCTTAGTTTCTTCTTCATCATCTACTTATTCATTAGCTGAATAATCAACTAAATATATACCATGCTCAATATCTTCTTCTTCTTCCTTTGTTTCTTCATCTTCCTTTTCCTTCTCTTCCACAACTTCCTCTTCTATAGTAGGAAGACTGGGTGGTGGCATTTATTTTAGTTATTAACCTTTATAGGAAGTGGAAAGACCCCTATGTTTCCTCTAGTAAGTGAAGATGGGGGGAGTGAAAGGTGGATGAGAAGGTGATACAATTAAAGGATCAATAGTGGTGGAAGGCATCATTAGAGGTGGTGGTGAAGAAATTGTTGGTGTGACCATAATGGTGGGATAAATAGAGGTTGGAATTGGTATGTTAGGGAAAACTTGAGGGGAGGTCTATCCACTAATGATTGTTTAAGGTGTAGAGTTTTCCAAAGGGGACCTAGGGGAATTAAGAGTAGTTAAAATTGATTGAAAAAATCTTGAATGAAATCTAGAAGTATTATTTGAATAATTGTGGTAAGGGGTGGTAGTGGTGTCATCATGAAAGTGCTCTTCCTCTACTCCCCTATTGAAGATGTATATGGAGTCTCTTATTGTGGTTGTGCCTAGAGTCTAAGTGGTATCAAATGTAGATGTAGAAGTGACTTGAGGACCTGAGAGGCCTCTTAAAATCCCCCTTCTATTTTAAGGGTTGAATTCCCTCTAACTGCTAGATCTAGCTTCTTCTTCATCTATTTTATCTCCTATTGGAGAGGAGGGTTCATCTAGTATTTGTGAGTTATGTGACCAGGTTAGAGGCCATTGGTGTCTCTATGCACTTTGTGCCTTTGATTATATCACCTCAAGATCATACTGAAGGTTTTGAGCCCAAATCATCGACATAAGTTTGTTCTTCATTTTAGTCCACACATCCATGTCATCTATTGCATTTAGGAAAACAACATCATGATCATATTCTTGATGACCATATAATATGTTTACATTTTTATTTTCTTTGATATATTATAGGTATCCCCTTACTTTATTCTTGGGATCCCACTCCATGAATGATACCGAATTCAAATTGTAGTGGGTCTTGGCCTTGCTAGATTGGATGAAATGTGATCTAATCACATACTGCAATTACCCAATGCTCAAAGGAGTTTTGAAATAGTAGGCCAAGTATTTATACCCTAAATATTAATCAATGTTATTGTAGATTTGGAATGCTATTTCTTTCTCTATGATTTTCTTATGAAACATGGTGTGGTAGTAGTAGTAGTGAATTTTGGGTGCCTTATTTCTGATGATATTGATATCAAGATAATACCAATACTCACACATTTTTTTAAGGGTCCTCATTATATTTTTTGACAACTTGGAAATTGAAGTGCCATGGATTCCTTTAAATACCTGAGGATATACCTCATCACATAATCTTTGAATTTTACTCTTGTACCTATATATGAACATGAAAGAATGGTCTTATCCAATCCTATTTACCAAATACTCAATTGTGGGATGAAATAATTTCTCATGGGTCTTATAAAAAATGCCTAATACCACATGTAATAAATATGACGTCATGTAAAAAATACCATTAGCTATCTTTTGGTAAAGAAGAAAAATTTATGTATTTAATCTCACAAAAATGATTTTTATAAGGGAAACTAATTTTTCAGATGTTAAAATACTATCTAATAAGGGAATCCATTCGACCTAGACATATGCAATGCTAGAAAATTCATATATACTATTCAAGAGAGCCATAGTTATCCTAATCCTAGGCCTAAAATTGATATTATATATAGATGCAATCACTCCTTTGGGTTCATCCTTTGGCCCTTGAAAAACTATTATTTCAACTTCCATTCTATTGTGTTTTGTTCAAGCCAAACATTGGTTGAGACTTGATTATAAGCAATCTCAGGGGATATAAGATTAAGATACCTTTCAAATTCCCTACTAGATACATGTGCAAATGTGTTTTTTTTCTTTCTAATATATAAACAATCTCCAAAAACTATTTCATTCATAAATAAATTCCTTAGCAAGTCAATGCAAGGCATTAAATCAAGTATTACTATCACTTGATGGAGTCCTTACACTTTGATTGGTAGTAATTCATCTATGTACTAATTTATTCCACAGAAATTTGATCTTGAGCATAGAAAGGCATCACCAATTCTACCTCATCCCATAGATCTGAGTAGTGGAGGAATTTAAAATTTAGGGCACTTTTCTTGAACATGGTATTTGTATATTATTTCTTCCATGTGAATGAGTATGCAGAAGGAACTGGAGGATGACCCTGATTTGAAGAAGAGGCCATTATATCCCTTTCAATACTATAATTATTTGGGTAGATTGATTAGTTTATTCATCCCATTTTTATTGGGAGAATTAGGGCTCTTTTGATGCATGATAGTTTGAAAGTGCAATGTTCAATCAAGAGTAATCATAAAATAACTTTCTTCACAAATATTTTTTCTATATCATTCCCAAGCTTGAGTCTTGAATGCATTCATGTGTCATCAATACAAATAATGAACTTTTTAATTTAATTTCTATTTTAGTTTGAATGCACTAGTCAGCTTTGGTAAGTTCAGTTGTTTTCAAATGGTAATATTTCCTTAACTTTTTTGTGTCTAGTCACTTTTTTTAAGACAAATGTCAATACTTCATTTACTAGATATTTTGGTTTGTAGTTTTTCTTTGTATGCTCCCAGGGTTATGAGTTAATGTGACTAAGTGACATGGAGTAATCTCAGGCCCGCAGGGCCTCAGAAGGTTAGAAACATTAAGTACTGAAAAGTTGGGAAAGTCAGAACCCTTAAGCAATCAGAAGCTTAAAAGATCATAACCATTACCTCTTATGATGTTGGAACTATGTATGTTTTAGAAAGCTCTAGGTAATGAAACACTGACATGTGGCATGATCCCATAGGCTCAGAGGCTTAGATATTTAGAGACTCAGAACCTTTGAACTTTTTTCTTTGCCTTTTTTCTTCTAGAATTATGGTAAAGTGACAAGGTGCCACATGTCATGATTTTGAAGATTGGGAACTCATAACCATAAAACTGTACAGATCATTAGACTATGTTAATCCTCAAAAGGTTTTTCTTGATGACAATGTGTCAAGTGTCAAATATTGGGAAGCACAAAATCTCAAAGTCATTAAGCCCTTATAAACTCAAAACCATTAATTTATTGACAATCTCTTGGTAAAACCTTCATGTTTCTAGAATCATGAGGACACACCATGTGGTGTCTTTTTAGAGCTCAGGGACCATTAGGCTTAAAATTTCCTCTAAGCTTGATATCAGCTCTAAGTGATGTGATAAAACCACTTGGCATAATATCTTGTAATGAATATAAGGCCTGATCATGGGTGAATAACAAGCCTCCATCAATAGTCCTACGATTATATGAAATACATAGAAAAACTTGGATAAAGATGTTAATCTTGTTAGTCAATAAACCAAAGCATCATTTTGAGGAAACTTATGAAAATCCAAGATTCAAAATAACTTAAAGTGATTGTTCAAGCTTTGATCTTCATGATTCAAATTCCTATAAATTTAGACTCATTGAAATGAATTTAGACTTAGCATGAATTATATCATATTTTGAAGTTCTAAGGTCTGTGGGGATAATAAAACAAAGGATTTCAACATTGGTGGGTCCTTTTTCAAAAAATTTAAAATGGGGGTATGTGCTAGGGAACAATAAGTGTCACATAAAAGTTGTGCCTAAGAAAGGAAAAATACAAACCAACTCAAAATATTCACATGAAACCATCTTGAAAATTGATATAGCTTGAAGATCTAACTATTAGTGCTAATATTGATGGATTTTATTATTAGCATATCAAGTTTGATAGGAACCATTGGGATACAATGTATAGGACTACATTACTTCAACAATTGGGACACAATATACCTAAATTAACATACTATCCACTAATGCCAGAATCTTTAGAGTACATCTATTTACCACTAACATGTGGACCATAGGTGATCCCCACGATCTTATGGATATTAGATTTGAATTCACAGTTGAAATTGAAATTTGGAAAACATTAATTTGTTAATTGGAATGCAACACTGAATAGTGCAGATATGTGTATCACCTTTAGTGGTAGACACTATTACACTATACACAAAATAATTTGAGGGACCTTGGGATCAAAATTGGAATTATATATCCGATTGAGATAAACAAACCACATTCAAGGATAATAATTCATAATCATAATGCAATAACATTGATGGGTGAATGAAGAATCGTCACAACCTAAAGAAATCACAAATTTTATATTAATAATTTACCTCTCGTTTATAATTATTTGTTTCAGCCACAAGGGTCTCAATGTTATAAAAAAATGATAACAAGTGTAAGGGTTCATAAGTGTTCAAAATATTGTATCTAAAAAAATGTGCATGATCAAAAGTAGAATGGATTTGATGTTATATTACATCTTCACAATCACTTTAGGGTCACTTTATCAAAGTGAGTTGAGCGAGTGGGGAGGTTAGTATCAAAATACTAGATGCAATTCACATTAACATAAAATTCATAACTTTATACATCCATACATAAAATAAAAATATCACTAAATGTAAAAAAAAAGACAAATTAAAGTGATACAAGATCATAATACATGTCATAATACCCAAGTATGAATAATATAATACCAAAAAAAAAAAAATACAACAACAAATGATTATAATGTACCTAACAAACTAACTTCATTACTTTACAAGAATATTTTCTAGGACATTTTTTTAATCTCAATGCTCTCATATTTTCTAATCCTTACTTGATTTGTTATAGACACTCAACACACCTAACATCTTTTCTATTCACTAAACTAATTAATTTATAATAATTTTAATGAATTAAACATATATAAGTAGGATAATTATACGCAAGAAATCTAAATTTTGAACATAAGTTTTTACAAAAGTATTTTTTTTAATCAAATGTAGATATTACGTGTAAAGTAAAATATAAAATATATATGTCAAAGAGAAAATATCAAAGCGTACATATGTGTTTGTATCCAAATCAAAGTTACACGGGGTTTTAATAGAAATACGAACCGAGCCAACATCTCACCATTTTCTATAAAAACTGGGGTCATGTGGGAATTATAAGATTAATCAAAGAAATAAGAAATCCACCCCCTCTAAAGTTGTCAACAAGATTCTATAAACTCAATCAATATATGACATTTATGGCATATAAAAGTTACAAATCATTCACGTAGACCAATTTAAAGTATGTATATACATAAACACTAAATGTAAACATTTATTAATATATTAATTAAAAATATTTTAAAAAATATAAAAGTTTTTCTACTTAAAAAAAAATTATTAAAATTATTAAATTTAATGTAACAATAAATATATTAAGTTAAAATATTAGAAATTTTTTCATGATAAATTATTTAAAATAAATATTATAAAAGATTTATCGATGAGATGTGGGTGAGTTGGTAAAGTGTGTTGATTGTTCTAACCACCACTCAAGTTCAAATCTTAGTTTGGTATCGGAGGTTAGATGTGGTTGATTGTTAAGCAATCTTGTGGCCAATCGTTGGTATTCTTGGGTTGATAGTGATTGATCATTGGTATTCTTGGGCCGGTTGTGGCCGATCATTGGTAATCTTTGGCCACAACATCATTGGTATCCAGATGATGAAGAGTGTTCATGACTCCCTTCTATCTTTGTTAACTGACCTTTTTAAACTCTTGGTGTCTTGGTTTTCTCGGCAAATTTTCTTAGCCTATGCATTGTTTGGCACTCTCCCAATTGAGATGTTATTGTATTCTCCTTGTTCAATTTTTCAACAAGGACAAAAATAATAATTGCATTCTAAATGGTGTTATAATAAGTCACCACTTTTACAATTTGCCCTTCTTGGGGTCTTACAATCTAAATGCAATATACATGGGTTGTAAAAATAACTTCATTTACAAACGTTGCCCAAACTTAGGTCTTTACATTGTGCACACAAAAAAATGCTTACTTGAGTGTTATTTTCTTGGATAATAAACTTTACTTGCCATTCTCCACATTTAAACTTGGGACAAAAACCTTTCAACTTTAAGTATCGATTAAAAAAAAATATTATAAAATATTTGTTATAACATTATTATATTTACATTAATTATTTCAAATGTTATAAAGTAAACTTATCATACAAATACAATTCAAATGTTTTCTCTTTCATACTCTCATTTTCAAAATATTAATTTTAGAGAATAAAAAATTAAGATCTAAAAATTATTCATAAATATTTTATGAAGACATATAAATAATTAAAAGGGACAAGTTAAAATATTTTGCAAGATTACTTACACTAAAATAACTTTTTTAGTTTTAGATATAATCAAATATACAATCTATAATATATTCATCGACATCTTACTTGGTTGTTATTACTTGGTTGTCATGGAATTTTAATTGATGGAAAGATATTTTTTATCACTGAAATGGACCTTGATGGTCGATTGGTACATTCACTTTAGCCTTAATCTTGTAAATAATTAATCTATAAATATAATAAACACCATATTATTGGTTAAATTATAGATATTCATTAAAAAAAAAAAAAAAAAAAAAAACTCTAATTCTTTATAAAATTAGAAATTAGGTTCATCAATTATTTAAAACATTTTTTAACTTAAAATTTGGTACATCGAATATTAAAGCAAGACAAGGTATTGAAATATGTACATAAAATATTAAAGGAAGACAATGTCTTTAAATAACTCGAAAATAGAGTGGAATGTTGTATGTATGTCATTTATAAAAGGAAGTTAATTTTGGTATTTGTGTTGGACACGTATTAGGTTAATGATTTAGTGGTAATGTAAAATTGTGAAAGGTTATGATAGTAAGATATTAATTTAGGTTTTTGGTTTAAAAATAAATAGTTTAATATTATATGGTTTTATAAATTGTTTATCAAATATTAAAATAATATATATATATTTTTTAAATATTTATTTTATTATTTTAGATTTATAAATTTTCTAATTTCACATTTGTTATAGTTATTATGATTGTATTTTTTCTTCACATTTATTTCTTTCAAAATAAAATAGATTTTCATTTGTTTTATGTTGTTTATATGATAATATTTTTTAATGATGATAACAAGAAACTATGATTGAAATGGAGGCCTAAATTTTATCTTTAATGAATCCCAAATTTTTTATGAATTGAAAATGATTGCAACAAATAAATACATATGGTACCATGCCATTGTTATAAAATGTATTGTTCTCAATTTATCTCCATGATATGAAATGAGTCATCTATACATATAAATCTTAAACTTAATTTACATATTCTATGATCATCACATATTTATTTTAAATTTATTTTTGAAAAATTAATCTATATCAATTTATCAAATTATTTTATTTTGGTGATGTATTTAATTTTCACATTTTTTTACGAATAAAAAATCATAAAATTTTAACTTATTTTATAATCAACACCTTTTTATATTTATATTAAAATTTATTTATTATTTTCCTCCAGTGATAATGCAACAATTATAATATAAAAGTTTGACACACTCTTATATGTACAAGTTAAATAAATTTGTGCAATGATGCATATAATACTTTAACATTAAGAAATTTAAATTGTATTTTACACTAAAGCGTGAGATCTACATTGTTAAAATAATATAAAAATCAGATTTGTCCTTTTTTGTTGGGAATGTTTCCTAACATTTTCTGTATTTCTTTTTCTGTTTGGGGAAGTTTCCCATCTTATCTTTTAGGGAAAGTTTCCCTTCTTTGTTTAGTTTCTTTTTCTGTAGTTGCTGCTTTGTGTATATATTTCTATTTCCTTTCAATAAAGATGCATGAAGACAATTTTACAGCAAGCATATCAAATTGCTTCTCTGTTTCTCTTGTTTTAAGTTATAATTTTTTTTTTGGTTTATTTTCTGTGTACTGCATTTGTTTTTTTTAGTTTAATATTTTTCTAACATATGGTATCAGAGCCAGTTCAAAATGACAACAAATGCTAACAGTACACAGCTACAAATTCCTAAATTTAATGGAAAAAATTATGTTTTTTGGAGTTTTCAGATGAAAATTTTGTTCAAGTCACAGGAGCTATGGGATCTTGTGCAGAATGGGTATTCAGAACTAGTAGATGCAGCAGCATTAGCAGCCCTCACACA
This sequence comes from Torreya grandis, assembly GCA_037957365.1. Taxonomy (NCBI): domain Eukaryota; kingdom Viridiplantae; phylum Streptophyta; class Pinopsida; order Cupressales; family Taxaceae; genus Torreya; species Torreya grandis. The sequence goes on from JARHVA010000230.1 coordinate 1,440,503, forward strand.
AAATGAAAGGGATTTACTGCGGGATAATCAGAAAAAAGATCAGAAAGCATTATTGTTCATAGTGCAGGGTCTTGATGAAACTCTTCTTCCAAGAGTTACAGCGACTTCGAACGCCAAAGAAGCATGGGATCTCCTTGCACAATCATTTCAAGGTACAGAAAAAGTAAGAACAGTTCACCTCCAAATGCTTAAAAAAGATTTTGAAATTTTACAAATGTCAGATTCAGAAAGTTTAGGAGATTTCTTTACTCATACAATGGGTATAGTTAATCAGATGAAATCAAATGGTGAGGTTGTGACTAATCAAAAAATTGTTGAAATTTTTTTAAGAAGTTTCCCTGAAAAATACGATCCTGCAGTTATAGCTATTGAAGAATCAAAAGATCTAACATCTTTATCTGTAGATGAGCTTATGGGTTCATTGTACATACATGAACATAGAATAAATAAATCAACAAAGGAGCCACTTGAGAAAGCTTTAAAGAGCAAGGTATCTTTTAAAGAAAAAGAAACAACACTAGAATCATCTTCAGCACAAAGAAGAAGAGGTAGAAATTCAAGAGGAAGAGGAGGACATTTTAAACAAAGAGGCAGAGGTCAAAGAAGCAATATAAGTGATGAATAAAATTATGGTTTCACTCAAGCAAGAGGTAGAGGCAGAGCAAATTTTCAGCAAAGAGGAAGAGGTTTTCAGAGGTATGATAAATCATCTTTACAATGTTATTACTGTCAAAAGTATGGACATTTTGCATCTGAATGTGGGAAAAAGTTTGCTGATGAAAATAAACAAGAAGCCCAATATGCAAATGAAGGTCAAGGGCATGAAGGATAGGTCTTGCTAACATGCAACACAAAGGAGGAAGTAAATGATGACAAATGGTATGTTGACAGTGGGTGCAGTAATCATATGACAGGACACAAAGAGTTATTTCAGAATTTGGATGAGTCTATCAAATCTAAAGTCAAGATGGGAAATAATACAATTGCACCAGTCATGGGGAAAGGGAGGATATTAATCACAACAAGACAAGGCGAGAAAAAATATATTGGTGATGTGTTTTATGTACCAGGCTTAAAACATAACTTGTTAAGTGTAGGTCAACTTGTGCAAAAAGGCCACACTGTCAAATTTGAAAATGGTTCATGCATTATTGTTGATGGTAAAAACAAGCTGATAACCAAAATACCCATGACTGCTAATAAGATGTTTTCTCTTAGTATCAGAAACAATATGCATTTAAGTTTCAGTGCTCTTGTAAAAGACACACAGTGGTTATGGCATCTTAGGTTTGGTCATTTGAATTTTGGTGGACTAAATCTTTTGTATAAAAAAAACATGGTAACAAGTTTACCATTTATCCAAAGACTAGATGAAGAATGTGAAGGTTGTATTGTTGGAAAGCACCATAGAGAACCCTTTCCAGTAAGGGATTCTTGGAGAGCTTCAAAGCCATTAGAGTTAGTTCACTCAGATCTATGTGGACCAATTGAGGTTACTTCATTATCTGGTATGAGATATTTTTTGACATTTATTGATGACTATAGTAGGAAACTTTGGGTTTATCCTTTGAAAAATAAGTCTGATACTTTCAAGAAATTCAGAGAATCTAAAGAATTAGTTGAGAAGTAAAGTGGTTATTTTCTCAAAATTTTGAGGACTGATAGGGGTGGAGAGTATATTTCACATAATTTTCATAATTATTGTAATGAAAAGGGCATAAAAAGGCAGCTAACAACAAGGTATACACCTTAGAAAAATGGTGTAGCTGAGAGAAAAAATAGAACAATTTTAAATATGGTAAGGAGTATGCTTAATGTTAAAAATTTACCTAAGGTTTTTTGGGTAGAAGCAGTTTGTTGTGTAGGATATATTTTGAATAGATGTCCCACGAACTCAGTTTGGGGCATGACACCAGAAGAAGCTTGGGGAGGATACAAACCCCAGGTAGGTCATTTAAGAATTTTTGGTTGTATTGCTTATTCCCATGTTCCAGATGCACTTAGAAAGAAATTGGATGATAAGGCAGAAAAATGTATCTTTGTTGGATACAGTGAAGAATCCAAGGCATACAGGTTGTACAATCCAGAGACAAAAAAGTTGTGATAAGTAGAGATGCAAAGTGTCTTGAAGATCAGGAGTGGTGTTGGAAATTGGAAGAGAAATATCAAACAGTTAACATTGAAGATAGAGCTACAAATCAACAACAAATTTCAGTTGTTAACACAGGAGCCAACAGTAGTAGCATTCAATAGTTAGCACTAAGAAGAGGTTCTTCTTCATCTCCACCAAGTCATAGACATGTTTCATCAAGTAGTTCTCCATTATCCACCTCAGAATCTCCAAAAAGGTGGCAGAAAACAAGGAGTTTATCTGACATATATCAAGAAACAACAGAGGTAAATGAAGATCTTTGTCATTTTGCATTTTTTGCTAATAACATTTGAAGAAGCTATAAATGATGATAAATGGATTAAAGCTATGAATGAAGAAATTGCAGCCATAGAAAAGAATCAAACTTGGGAAATTATAGATCTCCCTGAGCATAAGAAGCCAATTGGAGTAAAGTGGGTGTATAAAACAAAGTACAATGAGCAAGGTAAAGTGAATAAATACAAGACCAGATTGGTAGTAAAGGGCTACAAACAAAAATCAGGTATTGATTATAATGAAGTTTTTGCACCTGTTGCTAGAATGGATACTATTCGCATGATTTTAGCTCTTTCAGCACAAAAGGGTTGGAAAGTCTTTCATATGGATGTAAAATCAGCATTCTTAAATGGTGTAGTGGAGGAAAAAATTTATATTGAGCAACCACTTGGTTTTGAGATTAAAGGTCAGAGAGGTAAGGTGCTCAAACTAAAGAAAGCTTTGTATGGTTTAAAGCAAGCACCTAGAGTTTGGTATGAAAGGATTGAATCATTTTTTTAAAAAAAATGTTTTTGAAAAATGCCCTTATGAGCCCACCTTATTCATAAAACAAAATCAGCAAGGAGATGTTATGATAGTTTGTATTTATGTTGATGATTTGCTTTATACCGGGAATAAGGAAAACATGCTTAGAGAATTTTCAGTGGCAATGAAGAGTGAATTTGAAATGACTGTTCTTGGTTTGTTGCATTATTATCTTGGTCTTGAAGTAACACAAAATTGTGATGGAATTTTCATTTCACAAGAAAAATATGCAAATGATATTTTGAAAAGGTTCAAGATGGAAAATAGCAAACCAACAATTACACCTATTGCCATGGGTTTGAAGTTGAGCAAAAATGATGAAAGCAAAAAGGTAGATTCTACTTTGTATAAAAGTTTGGTTGGAAGTTTAATGTACTTGATTGCAACAAGACCAGATATCATGTATGCAGTAAGCTTGATAAGTAGGTTCATGGAGGATCCACATGATACTCATCTACAAGCAGGTAAAAGAATACTAAGGTATGTAAAAGGGACTGCAAATCATGGAATTTTTTATGAAAAGAAGGGTGTTTTGAGGTTAACTAGTTATACAGATAGTGATTGGGCTGGAAATCAAGATGATAGAAAAATTACTTCTGGGTATGCTTTTAATTTTGGGTCAGGTGTAATTTCACGGTCTTCAAAGAAACAACCCATTGTTGCATTGTCCTCTGCAAAAGCAGAATATGTGGCAGCCACTTCAGCAGGTTGTCAAGTAGTTTGGTTATGAAGGATGCTTGAAGCTTTGATGCAGCCTCAAATGGAAGAAACAATTATATTTTGTGATAATCAATCAGCGATTGCACTTTCTAAAAATCCAGTCTTTCATGGAAGAAGCAAGCACATTGACATCAAATTTCACTTCATCAAAGAGCTGGTTAAAAATAAAGAAATCAAACTTTTTTATTGCAGGTCCAAAGATCACGTTGTTGACATTTTGACAAAACCTTTGAAAGAAGAAGATTTCAATAGACTGAAGAATCTTTTAGGGATGAGAAGCTATCCCACAAATCAGATTTTAGGGAGGATGTTAAAATAATATAAAAATCAGATTTGTCCTTTTTTGTTGGGAATGTTTCCTAACATTTTCTGTATTTCTTTTTCTGTTTGGGGAAGTTTCCCATCTTAGCTTTTAGGGAAAGTTTCCCTTCTTTGTTTAGTTTCTTTTTCTATAGTTGCTTCTTTGTGTATATATTTCTATTTCCTTTCAATAAAGATGCATGAAGACAATTTTACAGCAAACATATCAAATTGCTTCTCTGTCTCTCTTGTTTTAAGTTATAATTTTTTTTTCTGATTTATTTTCTGTGTACTGCATTTGTTTTTTTTAGTTTAATATTTTTCTAACATACATAACATTGTTTTCTTTGGGTGGACCATTGTATTATGGCGGCCAATATTTTATTTTAGATAAGTCAAAGAATATCATTTTTTTTCCTTAATTATTAATAATATTAAATGTTTTATATCAAATATCAAGTATGTTAGTTTATCGGCAAAGTTCAATTCCATGGTGGATGTCATAATGTTTATCAATAAATCCCACTTTACATTTATTGAAAATAACTCTCTTAATCAAATATATGGTAATGTGGCAATTTGTGTTCTAAGCATTCTAAGCATATATTCAGGTTCAAAATTAATCTACCATTTTTTAATTTATTTGTATTCTTTATACTATGCATCGAAGCCAATGTTAAAAACTACATCCATCCATAGCACATTAGCTTCTCACAACACTCTGTGATGTCACCCAAATACTTCATACAATCATGGGTGTCTATTGGAGGCTAGGTGTGTAGAACATATATAAGATTTTACATAAATATTTTGTAAATTAATAGTAAATATTGTATGTGTAAATTTAATACAGCAATTTTTATGTGAAATTGAAAAATTTGAAGAGTATATGTGTAATATCTTTTTTATTTCGAAGTGGATTAATTTTTAAATATTAGTTTAAATTTTGATTTCAATACATTTTTATGTTTTTAAGTCTAATATATTTCTTTATTATTTTGAGTTAAGACATGTTTGACTAGTAGACCATATTTCCAAACTACCAGTTATGTGAGTAATTTTTCTTCACGGTGTAGTTACTATATATAAATAAGCATCGTAAATAGGTTTTGAGTATGTCAGATCTGAGTCCATTAATATTATTTTTGAAATAAAAGTTCTCTCTTAACATCCATTTTAGTGATGAAGGATTTTAATAATATCTTAATTAATTGTGTCAAATGTCTAATCACCCTTAGAAATCAAAATGAATGAAAATTTTTAAAACAAATAACGGACTATTTTTTATATACTTTTAGTAATTTGACTCTGTCCAATTTATTAAATAGTTTTGAAGTGTCTTTTAAATGATAATCAATACCACCAAAACATTGTTAAAAACAATCATTTATTTAACATTTCTCTTAAAATACTAACTTATTTCATACATTAATTTATCAACAAGTTCAATTCAATTTTGGTTTTCATGGTGTTTATCAAGCAATCACGCTTATATTTCATATACAACTACTCTCTTCATAATGTATATGAAGATGTGATAATTTTTGTTTTAACTATATAATTAAGGTAGGAATTAATATAGTTTACATTTTCTTTTTTGATTCTTTGTTCCATGCCTCAATGCTAATGATTAAAATTGGCTCTATATGTAACACATTAGGTTCCCATAACTTAGTGTGATTATGGTGGCATCAAAGAATGCAGGACATGCTGGCGGCGCCCAGAGGGAGAAGGCGAAGGAGGGGACGACTCATTGCCCCACCTTTGATAAATGATTGGGGGTGTGAAGGCACCACGAACCATGACGGATATGTGGCGCAAGCTTCAGGGGAAAAGAATATTGCAGGATTGCATAATATTGGAATAGATCCGACCAAAATAGGGGTTTCTCTGCATGCGGCCACTAAGCAGGTAAAACGTCTTACAGAGGAGGGCAGGGGTATGTTTACCCTAGAGGTTGGATCCAGGGCTGCTAAGGAGGACGATAACCAGAAACAAGGACAACATAAATAAAAGTGAAGGCGGAGGAGGTAACACAACCATCTTATGTGAAGAGAGGGGTTAAAGTTTCTATAATTTTAAGTATTGCGGTTTCATGTATTATGAAAATTAAAAACACTATTTATAAAATATTTGCATTTTAAAATAAGGAGTAGTTACAGTTTAAGAAGAAGTTTTGAAGGGGTATGAAGTAGCAGGGGGCTGAAGATTGGTATGGCTACTCTTATTTTTTTGTTTGCTAATTGTAAATTGGTATCCAATAATTTGTTTTTTGGTTTTATTTTAAATTTTTGTTAAGAAGATACTCCTAATTTTTCTAAAGAACATATATTATATAAATTTTAAAAATGTATGCGACTGTTCATCAAAAAAAACTCTCCTATAATTTCTGAGCAGCACCCCCTTAAAACAATTAGCTATCCTGCTGCATAGGACCATGCTCTAAAATCGTTTCTAGGAAAACATAGTTTAAGACTTTAGCTCCTGCCAAAGCTAACCCTACAGTCTTTTTTAAGAGGAGGAGATTGAAGTGATCGTGGAGAGGAAGAATGGCTCTCTATCAATGGAATGATCTATCTGTTTAATAGCTTCTGTCCTAGTCCTCTAGACCTCCATATTTGGATAATGAGCCATTGGCAAGTTTTCGTTGAAGGAGAAGTGTTGTTTTCAACTGTTTTTTTTGGAGCTTGGTAACATCACATGCTTCTTGCTAAGCCCTAGCATACATAAACTTTTAACACAATTGATTTGGATTCGGTTGCCAAACCTGCCTTTTCATTTTTTTATTTTTTTTGACAAAATAGTTTTAGATCCATAGGAAATTTTGTTGATGAATTTTGGCGTGTAGACCTCATAATAGAAGAAACGGGCTATTCAATATATGCGTGAATCGTGGTAAATGTAGATATCATTGAGGAGTTCTCTCTTCAAGTGGATTTTAAAGTTAGAGATAGAATATAGGTTTAACATTTAGATTATGGAGGATTATCTTTTTTTTTAGATATTGTAAATGTTTTCAAACTAATTATATGGTCAACGATTTTCTAAATACTAATCGCAAAAAAAATAAAACAATTAATGAAAGAATGCTGGGCTAAAACACAACAATTCAAGTTGTTAATGAAAGTGAGGATGAGAGTGAAATTCTAGATTCAGTTCCAAAATTGTTTGCGAATTTTTTTTTTCCAACACAAATTTTTTTTTCCAGGTATTTGGCTAAGAAGGATAAAGCATTATGGAGGGATGATTCTATTTCAGAGAATAACAATGTTACCTCTGACTCCGGTAAGGTTTTCATGGCTAAGATTCCATTAAAGAATATCCAATTAACCAATTCAGAGGGTGAAGGATTGTCAGCAAGTGGCCTTGTCAAAATACAAACCAATTGATGCATTTAGAGTCTTTATTCTCATCTTGACAGATTTAGTGGAAGGACGAAAATAAACATTTATGAGCAACAAAAGCATTGGAAGAGGTAAGAAGGAATTGGAACCACTCAATATAACTTTCAAATCTCGAGAACAAAATGAGATGAAAGAGTCATAGTTTTTTTATTTTTTATTTTTTTAATATTCTGTAATTAAGTTATAGAGTTTTCACAATATCTATGCAACCAGATTTTTTTTTTTTTTTTTTTGTTTTGTGAAGAAAACTTTCATTATACTATAATATTTTTATCATTCTATTCTTTATAAAAAAATATGACCCTTTCAAAATCCCAACTTTTACCAATAATTAAAATAATATAATGTGATGTTACATAAATACATGATGTATGATTTTTCTATGTTAAATTAGTGAAGAAATATGTATTGTCCTATTATATTCATGCTCACTGTTTAGGATTCTAATTCTTTGTGTGCTATTATCCCTTAAGAAGAAATGGTTATTCATTCGACCTCTAAAGAGCCACCATCAATGGAAATGATTGATTGGAATGAACACATGAGAAAAGTTAAACCATTACAAATTTTTAAACAATGTTATGCACACGTAAAACATGAAACTACTGTCACAACTAAAAGATAGTGATTCTTTCATAAATCATAGAAAAATTTGATGGTTCTGCTCCATATACAGATTATTTTTTATTAGTGGTCTGAGTACTTGACGATGATTGGAGCTGGCAGGGCAGTTAAAATAATAAAAATCAACATTGAATATTGCAGTTGACATTAGAAAATCATTTAAATATTGAAATTGATTGTAAGTAGCAATAGTCAGTACTTATAATCAAAAAGCATTGCCATTGACATAATACACCAAAACGTAATGAAAACTCAGCACATGTAAAAAAAATTCATTTACATATTACAATTGATATAATATTGAGTTGACATAATATACCAAAACATAATGAAAAATCAGCACAAGTAACAAAAAAAAAAAAAAATCATTTAAAATTTTCAATTGACATAGTAGACCATTTGTGTAACAAAAACAAAGACGCAATGAAAGCTCAAAAAATCAGCACTTAAAACTGATATGAAAAAGAACGGTAACTTATATTGTAGTTGGCAGAGTAAAAGAAGTAATTTTAGTTGTAATTTCAAAGTGCTATTAACCTTTTGCATAATGAAAAAGTACTATAATTGACATAGTACTATGTAAGTAGAAGTAACAAAAATCATTATAGTTGCAGTTGGAAAGTGCTATTCAAAATTAAATTGTTTTATAGAAACTATTTGCATCTGTAAACTCAATGTTTTTTAAAGGAATTACCTCTTGCATCTAGCATAACCACTTCAATACTAGATCATAGGGCAAGGACTTTAACTCTTCCAAAGACTCCAGGCTCTTCAATACTACAAGCATGTTAGCATCTTTATGAGATAGTTAAATACAATTGCAGAATGAAATAGAAGCATTAGAAACATGGTGTAAGGCATGAAAGTACCATATGAACACTGGCTATGTGCAGAGAAATGATGTAATAGAAGCATTAAAAACATGGTACAAATCATCATTGTCCTCTCTAGTATTTCTGAAGGACAAATTACATGGTTAGATTGTACGAAGAGTGCTTACTTTCAAAGGGAGTATGATGTTATGGTTTGAGTTGAACTTGCATGGTTGCTTTTTTGGGACAAGAAAAACCCTGTAGCATTTACAATGTAGTTATGAGTATTAATTATAGAAATGAATTTATCTATTAATGTTGGGGATTTTGCAACTAGATACAACATTATGCAAATACTAAATTGTTAGGCAATTGCATACCTTCATTTCCAATTCATGGAACAATTTGCTTAATGACACTATTTTTATCAATTTTAAAATTGCCAAGCATGGTAAGTTATGATAACAAATAGATCACACTTTATTTGTTTTGTAGGTAATCTGTGTATGTTGTTCTCCTTAGTGTAGGTAGCAATTCATCTATCACCTGATCTTTGGTAATGCATTGGAGGTTACTATTGGTCTCTATTTTTATATTGCACAGTAGTTGTTGAGAGTAAAAGTATGGGCATTCTTTTCTGTAATTGTTGTAATGTGCTATTGATTCCTACATGGGTTAAAAGCAATCCACCACTAGATTGAAATATGTGCAAATAGGTTCAAATGGTGTTTAATATGCCTTTGCAATTGATAGAGTAACATGCACCTGGTTTGGTTTTAATGGCAAATTTTGTTGTTGACATTATTTCTTTAGTAATGTAATGGAAGTACCATCCCACTAATGCAACTGAAGTGCCAACCTTAGAAGATTTGAATATAACTCATCATAATATTTTTTGTACTTTTTACCACTAATAAAATCCAAAAGACTATTGAGATGTATATACAACATTCCTTCATTTGAAAACATGTTGAATGCTTTTTTTGTCCAATACTTTAAACTCACTACACTTTTACAATCCCATTTACCTATTTAGTCATTTGTAAACATCAATATACTTTGTTTTCTTTCTTAAATCAACAAAGTTGAGGTTATTCTTCCTAGACAAGATGTAAATCCAGTGGTCATAATTTGTAAAATATGTATTGTATTAATATTAGATAATATCTCCAAAGCATTTATAGTAGGCATGGGTTGGTATTTTAACCCAGATTCTCATCGTATTTTAGTTTGTTCCAAATGGGAGTATGTATGATCAAATGCACAAACCTAGTTGGCATTCATCAAATCCATTATCATGGGCATCTCGAATGAAAATTGCACTTTAGATTGTTGTAGATTTGCAATATCTTCACAAACAAGCCGAGCCTCATGTATTGTATCATGATATTGTGTCTACTAATGTTATTTTTACAGATGAAAACCATGCCAAACTAGTAGATTTTGAGCTGTCAAAACTAGGCCACAGAGATAATTAGGCTACAATAGGAAGAGCAATGTGTATAGCTAGGGATTGTTGTTATTGGAGATTATAACAGGTCTTAAAGCTATGTAAGATTTTGACACTCTTGTAGAGTGGAGTGAAGAGTATAGATTTAGTGAAGACATCCATGATAGGTAAAGTCACCCATGATCTCATCATTGCAACTTGTTTTTATTCAAATCTGACCTGTGACCTTGTTAATTAGTTATTTTCTCAATGGTAAAAGTCAATATTCTTAGTTTTTTATATTTTAATGCTACCTAGTTATTCCTAGTTCTTTGTCTCCTCAATAGTAAGTCGTTTCACTCAATTTTTTTAGTTATTATTGTGTTTATTGCTTTCAATTAATGCTCAGTAAAAAAATTTATCAAGTTTTGAAGGCGTTATGAGTCACAACATACACAAACTAGACATGCTTGCATTGTTAATTATTATAATGAAAATGGAATGTTAGGAGTCAAATGTTGAATATAAAGAAATTGTTTGTAGAGATTATTGATGCAACAAAACATGTTAAGGATGAGGATAACTAAGTTTTGTTATACTACATAGGATGGTACAGAGAATTCATAATTAACAGAAGCAAGCCAATGATGAGTTATCATGCGATAGATATGAACTAAGATTAATCCAGAGCTTTCTTAAGGTTTGAAGATCATTTAGATTAATTTATATAATATTAAACCAAACATTAAACATGATAATAGAAACAAGAAATAACATAATAAATATGAAAGGTAACCATAAGAAAAAAGTCTATATTGATCTCAACAAAGGTTCAACTTATTCTTCATACATACATATTTATAGTCACTATAGTTCTTGACTATTCATATTATTCTCATACATTGGTAATAAAGAGAGGAGAATGTTCATCTTTTATCCATTTACAACTCATGGAGGATAGGAAAAAATACATATAGCTTACAATTTCATACATAACGCATGAATATTTGAAGAACATTCTGCATAGATTTACTTATCTATTTTTCTTCTCCCAACACTTTCTCGGACTTAAAATGTTATCTCATCCTGAGACAATGTCATAGGTACATCTGACTGTATACTAAGGGTAGAATCTAAAAATTGGGTAGATTGGCAAGAGTCGTGGTAATCATTTAAGGCATCATTTCTAGTTTTCACCTTTTACACACTACTTAGCCACCCTTTTGGGTTTTCAACTAAGTAGTATACCAACCTAGCACCCTTTCAGGTTTTCTATAGAATGGCATAATTAGGTGGCCACCCTTTATGGGTTTTCAACCATCTTGGCCCCACTTGTCTCACTAATCATCCCCAATACAAAAACTTGCTAAAAAATTTACAATTTTTTTCAAAAATTTGTGCATTGTGTAGTACTCAATTGGAAGGAGGTGGAATTGCTAAGGAAAAAGGCTAGCTAATAGGATCCTTGGCCCCAAATTAAGAAGCTGTGCATTGTGTGAGTTTTTGTTGAAGCTATGATGGTGGCTTGTAAACAATAACTTTGAGGATCAAGACTACCTCACTATAGAAGGAAGCTAGGTCAATTTTGAAGGAATTCCAATCAACCATCACTTCTTGAACCATGCAAATTAGGATGTGCATTGGTGCATAACATATAATGAGTTCCTTCAAGTCTGAGTCCTCAGTGATACTTATTTATACCTTTGTATTGTTAACCTTTAGTTGCATTTATATGCTCAACTACTTGAGCTTTTTTGTATGTCATTCTACTTGAAGACCTAAAAATACACTACGCCATAGGTTTCACTACTAGTTAATGAGTCGATCACACACATTATCTCTGGCATTGAAATATTGCTGGAGAGCAAGTTCAATTTCATCATCTGAGGTAGTCTGGCTATGCATGTTTATGCTGGCCATGGTAGCTGCAATGAAGTCTATACTAGAGTTGGTAAGAGAATTATCAATTTGTTACTTCCAGTCTAGAAGACTGCATGTTAGCTGATGGGATTGAAGGGTTGTGATTTCAATCATGACTTGATACTCCCCCAATGGAGTCATCAAAGTTTTTCATCAATCTTAAAATTATGACCCAAGATGCCAACTATGTGAATTTATTGTGCTACGCACCAATGCTTTGTAAGCTCTGAGACCAAGGTCTTGATCCTGCTATAGTCTAACATCACTTGGTCCCTGATTAATTGAGAGGCCAAGTTTGGTAAAGTATCTTCAATCATCTTCTCTGCTTCATGAAGATGACCCGTGAGCTCCACATTCTCTTCCCTTGTTTTATCTCACTCTAACTCTAGGGAGGCAACCTTTTGTGCAATGGACTCTTGAAAAGCTATGACACCCTCCAACTACTTCTTCAAAGGCAACCAAAAGACATCAAGTGAAGCCTCTTTCTTGACTGAGAGTGTGACCAATGTGCTTATTGAGGCTGTAGGGTTAGGACATGGCATAGTGGTTAGAGGGAATGAGAAGGTAGTACGTTGAGCAGTGACTAAGGGAACATCCCAAATCCAAACCCCTCTTAATAGAATCTATGGCATCTAGGATCCTACATAATTTATGAGTGGAACTTGCTAATATGTTTTGGCCTCTACTATCATCTTAGCTTGCTACGCAACATCCTCAACCATCTTTCGTTTGACCTCTTCCTCCTATTTCTTCCTTCTATTTTCTTCCTCCCTCTTCTTTTTCTCCTCTTCTTTTTTCATCTTCTTTTCTTCTTCCTCTCTTTTCTTATCCTCTTCCTCTTCTTTCTTCTTTAGTAGATAATGCTTCCTCTTCCTCTTTCTTCTTTCTCTCATCTTCTTCTTCTTTTTAATTTTTCTCTTCTATGTCCTCTTTCTCTTTCTTCTTTCTCTCATCTTCTTCTTATTTTTGCTTTTTATCTTATTCTTATTTCTTCCTCTGTTCTTCTTCTTATTTATTCTTCTTCTCTTGTTCCTATGTAGTTTGGGCCTATGCTTGGGCTTGCACTTATGCCTGTACTTTATATTGCCATAATGATTCATCATGTTCTTCCTTCTTCTTCCTAGCAACTTCCTTTGCCTCCTACTATGCCCAATCTATTGCATCTTATTTTTATTTCTTTACTTCTTCATTTCCCTTATTTTATTTCTTCTTCCATGCTTGATGTGTTATGGTGTCTACTTCTTGGGTCTACCTGGCCATCTCTTGGGCCTTCTATATGTCTACCTTTGCATCCTTAGCCTTTTGTGAGGCCTCAACTTCTTTAACTTTCTATGTTTCATGTTATTATTGTGCTTCTTCTTTCTTTATCTTCTTTTCTTCCTTCTTAAGCCTACGTTCCACTGCATGAATGGATTTCTCCCTGGTGGCCTATTATTCCTCTACTATTGGCTACTCGTATGCAATTTCCTCAACCTCCTATGCCTACGATAATGGTGGAGAATCCTATAGTTTCACCTCCAAACATGGAACCTTTTACTTCTTTCTATTGATTATAACCAATTAGCATCATGGTAATGATGTACAAGATTTAGGAGCAGGTTGTGATTTTTACACAATAGGTGATCAACCAAATGTGCATTCTTCCAAGGTAGGGGAGACTCTTGCCTCCTGTTGTGTTCTAGGCTTGCGTATAAGTTGTTCTAGTGGACTGTCTAATAGGGGTGAAAAGACAATGTCAAGTTTGAATGTTGGAGCAGTCAAAGGATGGAAGAAGTCCATTCTATGTTGGAGTTGCTCAGCTTCTTCCTAGACTATGTTGATAATGATGGAAGGTTGGCAAGCTGGGAGTTCCACCCATAGCTTAGGTGAAACCTACTTCCAAATTTTCACTATGCACACTAGCTTACAGAAAAAGAACTATTTTTCCTCCTCCTTCTCATAGTAGTCTCTAGCCATGTCTACCAACATTACCTTGTAGACTTCCTACATATTGGTACCCATATCCATGAGGTCACATGAGCTAACTATTTATGACACTTTCATGTCATCCTTCTAGGTTGCAGTACTACATGTTATTAACTTTGAGGGGGGGGGGACATTGAATGAGGATATGATTTATGCTCCCCTTCTACTACTATGATCTTGATGCTCACTTTGGTTATTATGCAATAAGAATGACTGCACCCAGTGGTATAGACTCTAAGGGGGTCACATGCCTGGTTAGGTGCTCTTTTTATTAGGCTACTTTGGCCTACACCATATCCATTACGATGAATAAGGGGAAAAATTTGAATGGTTAGTGCAACAACTTATGAATTATGATAAAGACTCCCTTGGGTAATAGAGTCACTGTGACATGCTGACCTATGTACTATAGGACATTTAGTGGCACTCTAGGGTGTGTGGTAATGAGGTCCGAGAATTCCTCCCACTAATATTTGATCTTTCCTTCATGTGTGAGGGCTCCACATTCTTGCATCCATATTATTTTGCAGAACTATTCCATTGGCCAGTAATCTGTATTTGGGTGCACTTCTCCTTTTGGTGATTTCTACTACATGAATCAAAGCAAGAGGATCAAAAAGTGATATTGAAAGGCCTACCTAGGAGTGGTGCATCACTTTTCAATGTTTTTGAGAAAATCTTGGATGAAGTACTCAATCTATTTACACTTTTCATTCTGGTGGATCATCTTGTGGGTGATATCCACAACTCCCTTATGTGTTTACATGACAAACTTGGTTATCTGCCAAAATATTCTAATAATGCACTAGATAAGAATGTGCACAGGTTAATCTATAATTTCATCAATGGGAATCCCTTAGTTGATTTACACATACAAGTCTTGGACTTCTTGTAATATGGGAGGTGTTTTGGTCTTGTAGGATAACAGGGAATCTCTAGGTTTAGGCATGCCCAGAGCTTAGGCCATGGATTGTATGTTGATTACCATAGTCTCATCTGGGCCCAAATAGATTGTTCCCTCATTATATTTCCTAATAAATACTTGAAATATCTCTCCCAGGTCTCCACATGTCAGAATCCATAGCAAGTACTTAGTGTCTATGTTCTGGAATTGGTGGAGAGCTGTGAGAGTGAGTGGTTGTATGGCATCAATAAGATTAGACCAGAAGAGCTTCTGTTTTGATTTTCAAAGGTACTAAAATGAATCTTGATCATTTTAATTAGTTTTTAAAATCACCTTGTCAACACCCATGGCTTCCTTTTATACTTTAGAGAGGGTTTAGATTAGCTGCATGGTATCCATGGCTGCATGAGAGGAAATTTAAATGCTCAGAGAAATAAAAATGGTTCGGTTCTTGATAGTTGTAGCTCATGAAAATATACTAAGGATGAAATGCAAACTTGGTTTTAAAACTTATATTTTATAGATTTGGTGCCTTTTTGACTCTATGTCCAAGCCATGCTTAGCTATCTAGTCGTATTGAATACAATGGTGGATGTGGAAAGTTACATGTATGGAGTTATGTCATTAAGATCTTTGGTATTCATAAAAAGGGTATGAGAAAATGATGTTGACTAGCCACTAATTTTTTGAATATCATGTCAATCGACCCTTAGCACTTGCATTTACTTCCATTGGATGACCATTGTCTGATGGATATCTTGTTGATGGGCTGTTTTGACATATTTTTTGGACTTAATAATTTTCAGTCGTTCCTCTTTGACTTTTCCAATGGTACATGTGGATCCTACTATGCACGTATGGTGTGCATGATGATTGGTCTTTGTACTTCCCAAATGTTGTTTCTGAGATCATCTATAAAAAAATAAAACAAAAAAAATAGACACATACAAAACTTTCAAAATAGAGAAATCCTAATCTACATGGTGCTACTCAGCACCCACTCAGCTTACAAAAAGAGATCAATAGACTATTGGTGGTAGGGCTTAAGCCTATATCCATTTACCTACCATTGTAACATGGTTCCCTGAAGATCCCCTAAAATCATAGGTTTCCTTGCTATGTTAAGTCATGTATAATGTAGGGCCCTTTCCATCTTATTTGTAGTTTTCTTGGGAATGCTCTAAAATAACTATCATTTAATAAAATTGGCTGATCTTTGTGAAATTCTTTTTAGCACAAGATTTTATCATGCCACACTTTTTGGGTTTACTTGTGGACTTCCTACATCCACACTATTTTGTCTCTAAATTCATCCATATAATTTAGTTCAAGGAGTTGATTAGTATTGGCCAATCTTTGTGAAATTATTTTTCACACAAATTCCTATCATGCCACACTTTTTGGCTTTACTTTTGGACTTCCTGCATCCACACTGATCTATGTCTGAATTCATCCATCTAATTTAGTTCAAGGAGTTGATTAGTAAGAGACTCTTGATCTTTGAGTAGCATGACCATGGCAATGCGTAGGTTGGGTACTAGATATTTCATCTGCATGGCTACTTTTAGACCGCACACCAATTGGAATGGTGTAAATCATGTATCTCTTTTGTAATGTGTGTAATATGCCCATAAGATCATGTGAATACGATCTTTCTAGTCATCCTAATTGACATCATGGATTTTTATAAGCATTATTTCTAGTACCTTATTGGAGGCTTCAGCTTAGCCATTAGCTTACAGATGATAGGTAGTGATTTTATGATAGGAGATCATAAACTCTTCAGTTAAGGCCTTAATGGTGTTATTAAAAAAGTGCGTTCCTTTGTATCTTACTAACTTTATAGGGCATCTGAACCTATTAATGATATTTTTGTATAGGAACTTTGCTACATCTTTAACACCGTAACTAGGTGTGATAATTATTTCAACCCACTTAGTAAAATAATGTCATAGTAATAATGTATCTGGCTTTGTTGCACTTGCTTGGTGGGTTGATTGGTCCAACAAAATTAATACCCCATTTTTTGAAAGGATGCTCTACTAAAAGGGGATGTAACGATATCTCATCTTTCTAGAGCAGTTTACCCATGCATTGGTAGACATCATAGTGTTATGCAACTCTTTGTGCATCTTGGAACAAATTTAACCACCATAGTTTGCTTTGTAGAATTTTTCTAGCTATAGATTCTCTTGAAAAATGTCCTCCTACAACTCCTTGATGATCTTCCTCCAATATTTGAGGTCATTTGTGTTTGAAGATAACACTACACATGACTTAATCCTTTCCTAAGCGATATAGAAGTCCATTAATGATTGTATATGGAAATGCTCTAGTCACAAACTACTTTTTATCCTGCTCCTGAAAGTGTACAAGGAAGATTCCTTGCTTGAAGAAGTTGGCAATGGCTTCAAATTTTTCAAGAATCATAAACACATAAAATATGGGTGTCAGGGGAGTCTTCTTATAATTCTTTTGGATCTTCCCCATTTGGGAGGTGGTTGAGGTGGTCTAGTCCTACATTCTCTCTTCCTGGCTTAACATTTATGCAAAATTTAAACTCCTTAAACATAATCAACCATCAAGAGATACGTCCTCTTAACATTGGTTAGTTGACCAGATATTGTAGGGCTTGATGGTTAGTGAAAAATTTAAATGGTGTTGCAAGTAGATAATGCCAATTTTTTTGAAGTGTGAACATGATGGCCAATACTTATCTCTCAGTGGTTGTATAGTTTTTATCTACATCAGATAGTTTTTAACCAACAAAGTGGATAGGATGGTCAAGTGCACCATCTCTGAGCTATGTAAGTATAACACCAAATGTGATGCCCAAAGCATCTACATGTACATGGAAAGGCTTGATCCAATCTAGAAAAACTAGTATGGGTGCAATAACTAGTTTCTATTTCAACTCAATGAAAGCTACTTGACATTCTGAGGTCCAGGCAAATTTTAAATTTTTACATAGTAAAATTTCTAGTGAAGATGAAATAGCTATGTAGCCTTTGATAAATTTGAAATAGTAGCCTATATGTTCAAGAAAAGAGTGCACTTCAGTGGAACTAACAGGTGGAGGCATACTTAGTATTACTACAATTTTTCCCTGATATACTACAGTACCTTCACTACATGCTACATGTCTAAGCAATATTCCAAATGGTGTAAAAAATAATCATTTCTTTAGATTCAAAGCAATGCACAGAGCTTGACATTGTTTCAACATTAAACACAACTTAGAAATTTTTTCTTTGAACAAGGAAAAGACTACCCAATCATTAAGGTCAACTTATAGGAGATCATGAATGAAATACTTGAATGCTATAACAACTACATGAGATAAAGCCACATGTGCATTATTAAGGCCAAAATGCATGACCTTATATGTAAAAGAACCCCACTCTATTGAAAATGTTATTTTGGCTCGATCTTCTTCTGTGATCGGGAATCAATGATATCCACTGAAACCATCCATGAAATAATATACTTTGTGTCCTACGAAATAATCCAAAACATCATTTGTGAATGGTATTATAAATGGATCATTTATGTAGGCATCGTTTAGAATGTATTAGTCCCCACATACTCAAATTTCTCTTATTTTTTTGGGATGAACTACCATCAACTTTTTATATTGGATAGATTATCCTTGTCCTACATTCTATCTAATTTTGCCTTTATTTTTAGCTTCATATTTGGATTGAGATTATATGGTCGCTTCTTGGTCGACCACGCACACTCCTTCAGTTCAATGTGCACTAACCAAGAGATGGGTTGACTCTTTAAACTTATAATAATTTGGTGGGAAAGACATCTTGGTAATCCCTCGAAAGTTGTAGAGCTTCCAAAATTTTAGTTTCTATCCAACAATCACCTATACTTCCTAATTTTGAAACCTCCTCAGTTCTAATGTTAGTGACATGCTTCTTGATAGGATACTAATAAATATTATGTTTTCATCATCCACAGATCCCTATATACTCCTTCTCCCTTCTTGTTTAGAAATTTAGATGCTATTCAACTTGTCTTCCTTAGTCAGTTTTGTGTCAGTGTCCTTGAGTGGTTCTATAGGTTGTTTAGGCTCAAATAAACCATTAAAATCTAGGCCACCATCAGGATCTGAATCTTCACTATCCTGTACCTCATTTTGTATGTGGTGACATGGCTGTGTCAAAGCTTGTTCTTCAATTTTAAAAAACTTGTACCTTTGTAATGTCTCATTAAGATTAGAGGCTATATTTTTCTATGCAATAGATTATGTTATAGTGCTCAAGTCTTCTATGCACCCATGACATAAAAAATAATTCAGTTTCTACAGTGAATTATGGATCGATGTATTTTCATCTTCAAACACCAAGGTATATATAAAATCTCTTTGTACTTGTGCCCAATTCTTGGTCTCCCTTCTATGTTCTTGGTGCATGTACCATGTTGCTGGTAGTGGAGTAAATGTATAATGGAAGATGTGAACCCAATATTTTAGTGTGACATATTCCTCATTCCAAACTTCAACACACTTATGTACATGAATTTTGGGGCACTCACCTTATTGAAAGAATGGCCAATTATTTTGGATGAACTATGGTAGTTGGAATCTGCTGATCATGAGCTTGCATGCATCATACCATTCAAGATAGTCATTGCGATGAGTTGAGCACCATGTCACAAAAACTCTATTTAGAGCATAATTGAAACCAATGACTCATTGATTGATGGTCAAAATATGTACTTGCAAGCATAGAATGAAATCATTGATGTCTTCCATTAGATAGTACACAAGAAATTATCACTCGTGCATAAAGACCATTCACATTGGCTAGAGTTCATGATCACCTCAATCTTAGCTAAGGAGGTGGGCATCTGAGTCACTACTGATAGATGAAATTGTTTCCCATAGTAAAGGGTCTTCCCTCATTAGCTCTATGTAGTCCTGCATGTGATCATTGAATTGATACAAGAAATCAACTTCTATCCAAGTTAAAGATTTTGTAGACATAAAGGCACATTCTTCAATGCTAAACTGATCTACCACTGGCTACGTAGCTACTATTTTGGGCCTCCACTATTTCGATGTCTTGAGTTACTGAGTGAACAGTGATTGTACCTATAGTTTGACATGCTTGTACAAGAAGTAGTATTTAGCTATGCACATAGTTTTGGGATTCTCCTTAGTATTGACCTTCATCCAACTACTTTCTTGTGAAACATAGGGGGATTTTAGTTCAACTATAATTATGTAAGGCATGTGTGCTCTATTGAAAGGAATGCCAAATTTATCAACTTAATGTGCCTCAAGATGGTTGTGCAATGTATTGATAGTCATTTATCCATCATATGCCCATTTTTTCCTATAAACATAAGGTAGTGTGTTGCTACAGTATTCATATCTATGACCTCAAATTCACCTCATAGAGACAAGTCTATGACTTTGATCTTGACATCTTCCAATATGCCAATAGGCTCAAGTTTTCCATAATCATCTAAGCTCAGAGTTACTTGGCTATAGTTGAGAGTTGGTCATCACATAGCTTCCCATGTAGATCTAGGAATCATATTAACCATGCTACTAAAATAAAAGATAAAATTCAAGATATCATAACCAGTAACCTCAATATCAATTCATGCATCAACATCCTAGGGTTTATTTGTCTTGACATACCAGACCAATTTTTCTATCTTTTGTTGACCACGTTGTGCACATTCAAAAAGATTATGTAGTAGAATCATGATGTTCTATGATATATATTCATTATACAGAGTAATCAAAAGTGTTAGGAGATCCATGATCCAAGTGAAAACTTCATCTTATCATATAATATGAAAAATTTGGCCATACATTTGTGCATCAATTTCTATAGCATCACCATTAGTAGTGTCCTGATGTTGAATGTTCTTCAACAACTATGCAACTTTGTGCATGAGATTTTTTCTATAGCTAGATCTAGATATTTATCCTGTTTAAATTTTTTTATGCCATGATCTTGAGGCATCTCCAGTGGAGGCATCCCTTTTTTTCATTTTGTTGTCATTTCGCAACATTCATAAACACATTTTCTTTAGGCTTTGAACTTACCATATTTACATTTTGAATGAATTTATCCTTTCTCTACTTCTCTAGAATAGGACAATATTCTATGTCATGCTAATCATAGACTCTATAGTGTGTACAATATGACTATATTTATGAATTCATCAGATAATTTTGTTGGACATGATTATATTCCCCACATAGATAACATTGCAGAGGAAGCCTTTGATAGTTATTGCATCTACCACCTTGGTATCCTCCTCTATAACCACATTGACCTCCTCCTCTATTAGACTTATAATCCACTTGATATCTTCCTTGTTATTGTGTAGAGTTAAAATACTGGTACTGTTGATTATTATCTCCCATGCTGAATTGCTATTCCACAATTAGAGGGGTCAAATTAGTTTATTATTGCTATGTTATGGGTGAGCTCCAAGGTGATACATACTAATACTGAGGGGATGGAGGTGTCCAAATTGATGAATAAAGAGTCCATCTAGCTATACTATATGGATGATATTATGGTGAACTCAGAATCCATTGTGGACCTATTTGGATCGCACAACTCTTATAATCTTTTGGGCCTGGGCTTGCATGCTTCATCAAGGAGATTTGTTGCACTACTATGGAAAATATATTTTTGGATATTCCCTATTTAATCTCTTATAAAGATCTATAGTTATTCTCATCATGGTAAATAAAATTGTAGAAATTATAATATAGATTTTATGGATTTTTGATATATTACTACAAAAGATGGCATTGTGTCATGGCATGCCCTACTACCTGACAGAGTTTACATAGTTTTGTCTTGACTTTAGGATAATCATTTTGGTGTCGTCCTTATTTTTTTCACTCTGTGCACCATATATTCAATTTAGGATTCTCCACTCATGGTATTGCTTCATTATTTTCATAAAAGCTTGTAGTGTGTTTTCATTTTTATAATTAGCAACATGAACTTCTTCATAATCCTTAATCTATTCTATGTGCAGTGCAACAACTTTGGCATTTGATTTTATCTCATATTGATTTTTCACAGTGGCAAATAGAATCCTATTTCATTATCCTTCAAAAAACCATGCTCCTTTGTCTTTATATGTCAAAGCGAATTCTAATTAATTCATTACATCAAAAAATCTACAATCACATTTATAGGTTGAATCTCTAGACTTTTAACTTATATCCTTCAGGTCCTGTATTATCTAGCTAATTCATTTCTTAATCTTAAATTATGTGATGAGATAATCTTGAACATCTTTTAAACTTGCTTTTTTAATATCTCTTTTGTATATGGACTCCAATGCTCTTCTAGCTAGAGCCCCTACTAATTTTCACTTTTGTAAATTTTCATCAGTGACACCCTTAACTAGCCATTTCATTTTACAAGTTAGTAGGTACTTTTCAGGTTCTATGGACCCATCATAGATGGCTAAGTTTAATAATCATACTAATTGATTCAACATATTAAATGGTATGAATGGAGTCATCTGTGTAGCTGATATTGGAAGCATCTATGTTCTGAGTGATATGCGTTTGTACTACTCTACACACTAGAAGAATTATCATGTGTACTTTGATTTTCTACACTTTCTTCTTTTTATTTTTCAACTTAAACTAATATTATAGCCTTCAAAACCTTCCTAATGGATTTTTTTTAAATTTTTGTACCCCAACAGTTCACATGCTCTTAAAATGGTCTTTCCAAATTTTTATCCTCTTGTTTGCCTGGTTGAAAACTTCTACTAGAATATAAAATATTGGGCTATGAGGATGCATACACTTTCTATGAATAATTCTTTCTAGTGACTTCTTCTTATGCTACACTTGAACCTATGATTAACCTATGAATAATTTCTATTTCTCTACGTAATTCTTCTTCTTCTGACAATACCCTTTCTTGTAGCTACACACTAATTCTATATGTTATCTATTATACTCCTAAACTACTCTCATCTTCCTCTTCACACATCTCATCTTCACCTCATTCTTCATCCTCTCATTCTATCTTATGACATCCATCATCATCCTCTTTCTTTGTCCTACACTTATAATCTCACTCATCACATCTATGCACTCATTCTCCATCTACTCTATTATTACTCTTACTTCTACTTGTATCTACTTGGGTGTTCTTCTATTTATTCCATTTGTTTTATTATCACAGTTCCCATTCTAAATCTAGAGTTTTATTCTGACTCTTCTTTCCTCATGTCTCCATTCTAGATTCAGATTCAAGCTCTACTTACTCATCTATCCATCATTCACCATCATGTACATACATCCCCATACACTTGAAGTGACTACTCCATAATACTTGGAGTAGGCACCATGGCCTTGTCCATAACCAACATCTTCAACAAGAGAGGTAGTCACTGCAAAAATTTTCCTCTAATTCCATGGATAAAATGATCGTGTGTAGATTCAAATGATATATACCCATGCACCACAAATTTGATGATGTATTCATCTATGGTAGTCATGACCCAATAGTCTATATCTCTCATCCAATCAGTTTCCAATTCCAATAAGTGGTCTATCTTTTCTTTGGTCTAGCTAATAGTTTCTTTCATTTTGGGATTGAAGAAGTAGTATTATAGTCTTATCAACTAGTTAGTCAGTAGTTCAGGTAGCTCACATCAGAAAATTTCATATATTTATTTATAGATATGCTCCTGAATGATTTCACTTGTGGTAAGACCTATCCTTTTAGATTCTTCTTCTATGAAGTGCCATACTTTATGGTCTAACCATGTTTTAATGTCTCATTATCTCAGTAACCATCTTAGCATAGTTTCCTCTAGGAGTGTTTCCAAGCTCATTGTACCATTGCTAACATAGGTTCTTGATGAAAAAAACATACTAAGGATGAGGATAACTAAGTTTTGTTATACTGCATAAGATGGTACAGAGAATTCATAATTAATAGAAGCATGACAAAAATGAGTAATCATGTGATAGATAGGAACTAAAATTAATCCAAAGCTTTCTTAAGGCTTATAGAGCATTCAAATTAATTATATAATATTAAACCAAACATTAAACATGATAACATAGACAATAAATAACATAAGAAATATGACAAGAATTCATAACCAAAATGTCTATATTGATCTCAATAAAGGTTCATCTTCTTCTTCATTCAAACATACATATTTATAGTCACTATAGTTCCTAACTATTGATATACTTCTCATACATTGGTGCCAAAGAGAGGGAACTATTTATCTCCTATCCCTTTACAACTCGTAGAGGATAGAACAAAATACATAGAGCTGACAATTTCATACATAACACATGAATATTGAAAGAATAACCTGTGTAACTTTACTTATCCATTTTTATTCTCCCAATAGAAATTTACCTCGATTATTTTGTCGAGATATTGTAGGCATTGGAAAGCTTTTTTTATATTGATAGAAGTGATGAATGTGGACTACATGCTTTGTAGTGTTATGTCTTCTATTTGGGTCCATTTTCCCAGATTTTTGAAAAGGAAAATAGCTAGTTCCTTTTTATGTATTTTGCTTTATATGTCTTTGTAATGATGTACAAGCATGTGGAACAAATACACATATTATTTTAAGAAAATTAAATGAGTTATTTCTTTCAAAGGCTAGGATGTAATGTGTTTTATCATAGAAAGATAGTACACAAATTTCTACTTACCTTTGTTGTGTTGGTGAATTTCTATCTATTATGTCCACAGTAAGTTAATTGGCTATATTTTGTACAGATTTAAAAATGGTTGATATTATACCCATGGCATAGTGCTCTATCTTGATCATAATTTATTATACTATGGATTTAGGAATAAACATATGTTGAAGGTAAACCTGGCCAATGCATTCTATTATGGTGTTATTGTTTACTAGAAATATGAAATATGAATCACCTTTGTCATAGTTTCTTTTTGGAGTAATGGACAAATCCTTGATAGATATTGAATTTTGTGGTGAAATAATTTGTTCATGCTTCTTTTTTTATGAGTCAACTATATCTAGTGTTATTATCATTTCACCTTTGTTGTCTATCATGTCTATTCACAGTAGCTCTTTTTTGTTTTGCCTATTGAGCAATACCTTGTACATGACAAGAATGTCTCCTTCAAAATCTTGTCCAATTTTTTAACTTTTTATGTCATCTATTTTTAGGGGCTTATTGTCTCCTTGTTTAGGCCTACATGATATAAAAGTAGACAACAAAATTATGCATAGTCAAAGAGCATGTTTTTTTTAATAATTTTAAGAAATAAAATATAAATGCATTGATTTCCTTCTTGGATATGTATTATAAGATGTGTTTCAATAAATATATAAAAAACTAATTGACATATTTATAAAACAATAAAATTTTTACTCACATGCACTAAAAGTGTATTAAATGTAGCAAAAAAGAGGCATTAGACAAGGATAACATGCAACTTTAAAAAAAAGGTGAAACACCACATATATAAAATTTAAGTGTTGAAACACTCTTATAAGTTTTATAAAAAAAATTAAACTTGTCAACATAAACTCCATGGAAGACACATTTCAAGAGTTAAATTGGAAAAGCTTGAAATAAATATGTGTAATTTCAATGCAGTAATCAAATAATATCTGTCACATGCAACATAATAAGATCAAAGTTTCATATGTAAAAATGAAATGAATTAAATATTTTAGACAAAACTGAGACGTTATGCCAATTTAAGAAAGTGTAGTTGGAATATGCAAGCTTTAGGAGCAACACAAAAAATAGAAATACAAGCAATAAAAACACTGCAAAAAATATAGAGAGAAAGAACAAAAATGTGTATCACTATAAACAATAGATTTAGATCACAATGAAGAAACTGAAGTGATGCAAAACTCTGACAAGATGCCTTAAATAGGGAAAAAGTGATGTATATCAAGTTATAATTGAATAAAATGAGTCTGCACCATAAAAGAAGTTTTGTGAAGTAAACGAGAGAATCATATATAGATGTTTCATATTCCTTCAATGGTTAATGATATTTGGATTAAATATTGGGAACTAATTAACATATATTAATGTAGTGTATTATACAAAACAATAACAAAATAATTATAAAGCTAATTGTCAACAAAATAGAAACATTTTGTTGGAAGACCATTTGACATTCCATAGTCTTTGAAATGAACTACACCTTCGAAGAACAATTGAGATTTCAGCTAAGTCTTAGATCAACTCAACAAGATATGGGTGTTTGTAGTTTGTATTTGATCCACTTTAGTTTATTATTAGGAAAATTAACACAAAAAGACAAAAAATGTAACTGTGGAAATAATATATTTAGCAGAATGTTTTTTGGTAATCGGTTCTTTGACTAGGTTTGAAAAGAAGTGTTACCATAATTATTTAAAATTTTGTATCAAGAGAATCAAATCATGGAACAAATCTAATGGTTGATTCCACTACAATTTTGAAGAATATATACAACAATTTGACAAGAATATATCTAAATATACTTTGCAACACTATTTACAACAAGATGGCAAGGACAGATCTAAATATTGGAAGGTATGGGTATCTAAAACAAATTATAATTCACAAAATACATTTAATGAAATTTAAATGATAATGGAGGTAATACCACTACAGTGTAAATGCATACATTTTTGATTGCTCATTTGCATCTATTCCTTCAGTAGCTGAAGCCCTATAATCCAAATTTTAAGGTATATTTTAACTATGTGTAATTTGTGTGCAATTGGAAAATATGACTGTAATAATCAAATTTTGTAGATGCTTACCTTTTTCTTGATGTGGTTGTGTCATTTTTGGTAAATTCAACTTCAGTTCATCTTTTTACCTTTGATGACATGTGTTGTAAGTTCATGCAAGGAAAATGTAAATGATGCATTCTCAAATTATGCATTACTAA
Organism: Torreya grandis; assembly: GCA_037957365.1. NCBI lineage: Eukaryota > Viridiplantae > Streptophyta > Pinopsida > Cupressales > Taxaceae > Torreya > Torreya grandis. The sequence goes on from JARHVA010000230.1 coordinate 1,467,455, forward strand.
TGTAAATATCATTTTCTATATGTCAATTGTTTATGTTGAATGCAATTGAAATTATGTTGTGATCGGTATAGTACACATGAAACATAATCAATTATATTTTTGCTTTTTTGATATTTCTCCACATGTGGTCTATTGTGGTACCTACCTTTATGGTTTCTACACTTGGGAGTAGAAATAAATTGTGGTTTTCCATGAAGTAATGCAATTATTGTTGAGTAATTTTGTTTTGTGTCATGTCAATGTTAAAATCACTAACTATAATAATTTTCAGGTTTGGTTCTAGAGTAGAAGTGATTTTATGTACAAATGTTAAAAGGTCGACAAGAGGGGCTCTTGACACCAAATACACATTTGATATTCATATATACATATGTAGAAAAAGTAAGTCAATTGTAATTGTTTTTATGTTACTTGTTGAAAATGTTTCAATGCTTTGTAGTGAAGTCATTTTCTTATATCATATCAAGGAACCATGAATATTCATTGCAAGAAAACAATTGAAGTTTTCAATGAGCAATTTGTTCTTTGGGCTTGTCATCATTTGAGTTTCTTATAGGAATAAGATAGTTGCTTCCATGAGTTGGTGGTTGTGTAGTATATCTTCTAAGTAAAATTCTAAATTGTTATTCTTCAAAGAGAATGTGGTGAAACAATTAAATTTTTTTTCATTAAGATCATATATCAAATTTTATAGTGCATTGTTTGCAAGCCTTTGCATTTCACTTTGAACTTCATTCAAGACTATGAAGTTTTTCTTGGTTAGTATTTGTATAATCTACAATGATTCAATGGTTTTCACTCTAGAGAGTGTAGTATAAATAAGGCCATGGTGGTTTATTATATGGGGGTTAAAAGCTAAAGTAGTCATTGTTAGCCCTTATGACCTATGAATAATCCTTTCACATGCTATTTATATAGGGAATCACTCTCGTATTATTATTTTCTTTTTTCCATTTATTATTTTTATAACTCTTGTTATAGGAGTCCATGATTTGTATATTTATTTAGTATATAAGGATTCCATTGCTTGTAATTATAATTTGCCTATGTTGGCATCATGGAACTATATCCATAAAATTTTAGTGATGTGCCTCTATAATATTGGAAAATTTCATCCTATTGTAATTTCCTATAGTTAGCTTGACTATGATGTTTTTTAAGAGTTATTTTCGTGGCCAAACTTGTTTTTTTACTAGGTGTATAATCCTTTTCAATTTTGTCAATTTTTATGTGGTCAATTGTGGATAGTTTATATGTTTATCATTGCTAAACATTCATCATTTTATTATTATGAATTTTGACTTATTTTTTCTGTGAAATAGCTATAGAAATATTGGGTCAAGTGGAGGACTTCTATGACAGTGTTGATTTAAGTATTTAATTTTTGTTATTTTTGTGTTGTTTATTCTTATGTGGTTTAGAATCAATGCAAATTGGATATCTAGTTGCCACATTACTTGTTGCAGTTAAAAGAATTTCACATTTCCAACCCAAAATGTGTATGATATTTTTTCACTTTAAATTTTAGGTTCTTGAATATCCAATTGTTGATAATAGGTTGTGTCTAGTAGAAATCACCATAGAAAGTGACATCCAGGGTTTTTGAATTGCTTTGTCAGTGTGTGCATGAATTCATGTAACCTTTTGTCTATGTTATAAAGCATTCAGCTACCCATTAAAGATACCTCATCAATAAGCATTACAAGTAGTTGCTCATACTTCTTGCTGACAATATCTAGAGTATTTGAATCTAGTGGAAGCATTTTTGACATTTTGTATGGCAATTGGAAAATTGAGTGAAGCTTTGCGAGTATAAGCAAGGATAATGCTTTTGTATTTTAGCAGGTTGCTATTAAGTTGTCTATCATAGAAATGACATAGTGCTTGGTAAATTAATTTGATCATATTTGTCTTTCCTATTCAAGCTCCCCCTATTAAAATTAGGTGAATTGTTTTGTTTAGAGAAATTTGTTTTCTTATTGTAACATCTTTAACAATTTATTGATAGTGCTTGGTAAATTAATTTTATCGTATTTATCTTTCTTATTTAAGCTCCTCCTATTAAAAATAGGTGAATTTTTTTATCTAGAGAAATTTGTTTTCTTATTGTAACATCTTTAACAATTTATTGTTGTTTAGAGTTCAATTGTTTTTGTGAATCAAAATACTCATCTTTACTTATTAGAATTGTTTCCTAGCTATTTCAAATTTGCTTGGTGGTCGAGTTTTTGTTGGTTGCTTTTCATAATTTGATTCATATCAGTACTGATATCATATTCATCATTCATAGCAAAACATTAATCAAATTCATTATCATTTTCAATGTCAAATATTATTGTTTTCACTTTACACATGTGCATAGCAACAATTTCGATGTCACCCTATTTTTTTGTAATTTCACTATGAATTTGGCCTCTATATTTTGTATGATTTCAAAGTGTGCAAGGTAAGGTACAATGCATGTTTTGGAAACTTTTTTCAATGTTTGTTCTGGTTCTTGATATGGTATGAACAACATCATTTTTTCCCAATAGTAGTTATCAAGGTCAATGTATTTGTTGTGCCTCAAATACTTTATGATTTGTAGTTATGAACATATCTTCATATTTCTACTTGTTTCTACATAGTAGCATACATATTATGCTAAGCATACATGTTCTAGAGATTCTAGTCTTTGATTGTATTTATCCATGACCAAAGCACACATTACATTTCAGGAGTCATCATGTTCCTATGCTAAAAATTTAGGGATTTTCAAAATAAATGTTCTATTTTCCAATGGAAATGTGTTTATAAAAAATGTTTTCCTAGAGCCATAATGCAGTGATAGTGATAACACTATGTGCACAACTTATCAACTAGACATTTATTGATAGTTAAGGAGGGTGTTACCAAGATTTCGTACAAATTGGAATTTAGTCTCATTTTTTTTGATAGTTTTTTGTGGACTATTGAGAAATCCATTATTAGTTTGTAATCCAAATTAGTCATATAAGACGTGTAGTACATTTTAGTTGAGTATGCATCAAGATTGTATTGCATATCTATATTTTTGTACCAAAGCTGGGGAACACCAATGCAGAAATCATTGGTCCACATGTTTACTGGGTCTCTTTAAAAAATAATAATAGGGCATGTAGTAACTAATCATAGTAGATTGACATAAATTTCCTTAGTTAAGTTTCTAGTTTTTAAGAACATGTCAAATGTTATATTTTTGTCATACTCTTTGTTTTCTAGTGAATTTAAAAATGTTTTTAAAAACACTTATGATGTTTTATTTGGTATTTTCGAAAGGTTGTAATATTATTTTTTCATCCATTGGAGGTAGTGTAAAGTTGAATATGCAGTATGACTTATTGTACTTTTTACATGTTTTTGTATGATGATGGGTTTACATTTGAATTAATATTTCATCTAGTAATGATGAATTGCAAGATATGTATTTTATCACAAATGATTCAATTTTAACATTTGAACATTAGCCATAGATCAACACATTGCATATCCAAAGCATAAAGAGAATTTGTTCATTTCATCTATTTTGAATTTTTGTTATGAAAAAATAATTGACAATGTCACCAAACAATTGTTTATTTTACAACATCTTTTTAAATGCATTTATTTTGTGACTAAAATAATGGCTACAAATTACTAGATTATTTCTTATCATCAAATCAATATCATTAGAGCATATATTCTCATTATGGTTGGATTTTTTTGGCTACTCATATTAGCTAATGCATTACAAAGGGGATTCCAAACATGATCTGCACTCATCAACATGATGAATAATGTAGATGGCCATAATTGCCTTATCATTGAAAATATGTTTTTTTTTGTTTTTTTCTAAGTAGTCAGGTGATATTCAAATATTTTTTAAGTAGAAAAAACCTATTGGAGATTTCAAAATATTTTCTACATTTATCTTTTTTATGGTCTCTTGTATATAATGTTTTCCCTTGCAATTTGCCTTTTGTTATACATATCCATGCAGAACTGGAAACTTGTTGTATGATAATTTTAATTGCTTTGAAGAAGAGATTTGTGATATGAGTTGCAATGTCATTGTCTTGATGTAAGATCTCCCACTTTACAATTTTTTGGTAGGAATTTTTTTTTGTAACATCACTTGACTAAGCACAACCATAGTATAAGGTTGGAAATTTTATTTCTTCTGAGTACCTATCTTTGAAAATATCCAATGGATTAAAGCCTTCAAATGGTGCTATTTGAATATTATTCTCTTCAAAGTCTTTTATTAAATGTGAATTGTCAAATCCATGAACAACTAATTCTGTTATTGGTTCTAATTCAACTTCAATTAGATCCTAGTCAATATCTTTAGCATTTTTAAATTCTTTTGTTCTTTGGCCCATTTGGTCCTAGAAGATATGTAGCCACTCATTATTGATAATCACTTCCTCTTGCATATACAAAGGAATTTTGAAAATCTCAACTAATTCATTAATCACACATGTAGGTTTGACATTTTTGCCAAAATATACATTTTCATATTCTAATTTTCATTTAACTACAATTGGAATTGTTTGATTGTCATTTTTGATTTTCCTGGGTAATGCTTTTTGGACATGATCAAAATCAATAAGTACATTTATAATTGTTCTAAGAAGTCTTATTTCTGCTTATTTATATCCTAGTTGCCTTATTTTTTCAAAGGTCATATGCATGTAAACTAATCTTTCTTTTAAAGAACTTAATGTTTGAACTGCTTGTATTGGTTGATTTCTTCGTATTTGAAAAGGTGGGGAAAACATGAGAATTTTATAAATTTTAAGAGTTAAATTGCATTGCTTACATATGTTTCCTTATATTTATTTTCTATCAAATTCTGATTCAACAGTGATCCAAGAGAAAATGTCAATAATAGCATTGTCAAGATCAATGACGTATTTACGAAAATGTAAGTCTTCACATAAACAACATGTATAAGTAGGTGTGTCATTAATTGATTGTAGATATTTTATAATTGCTCTTTTGAATTGATTAGTTTTAATTTTTATTTTATGATCATTATTTCTAATTTCATGTATTATTGCTTTCAAAGAATGTAACGATGTGTGTTTTATCATTTGAGAATCCATTGTCATTGGCATCGAATTATTGAATATGTTTTATTTTTTATTATTGGAGCTATTGACATGTTTATAATGTTACTTTGTGCTAGTTTCCTTATCTTTTCTTGTGTCACATGAGATAAGATTTTTTGTTCTTGATTTTTTCTTTCCTCAAATGCAATGAAGTATGTTGTGTCATTGGTTGTCAAATTTCAATTTCAATTTTTCATGTTGCTTTAGCACTCTTCAAGGTTTGTATTTGTTTAAAAATTGTGTCTGTATTTGCTTCAGTACATATTGGCTTGCATTTATCTATTCCATGTCCATTTTTTGAGTGCATTTTTTTCCAATGAATGGATAGATATGCTAGATTGATAAGATCCACTTCATTTTTCATGGATTTCTTCTAATGTCTCATAGTGAATATGATTTATCTCTATTTCAAATGCAATCACATTATATATGTGCTTTGAATTTGAGTAATTGATCTATACATTTGACATATTTGTAGCTATTGCTGAATATTTTTGGATCTTGACTTGCAGGATGTTTGAAAAACATAAAAAATATAAATGTCCACCCTCTACTTGATATTATTCATATGGCATTCCCAACATATCAATATATGCTTTCCAATTTATAATGATTTTACTATTAGGTTCCGTGAATTCCAATTTGTATGTTTCCAAACATTCTATTGCATATTTTTCTACTATGAAAATTTCATATGAAAATGATTGGGAAATATAACACTATAGTGAAAGCACATCCAAATCACCTTTCGTCAGGTAAATTATTGCATTAAATAAGCTTTCTCCACAATTGCCAACAAATGGCATTGTTCTATGAAATTGATTCCTATGTATTTCATTTTCAATTACATTCCATGTGCCTAAAAGTTTTGTACACGTAATTAACAATTTGTTATGTATAGTTTGAGGAGTGGATCCTTCCACTCTTCTTGTAAGCAATGGTTCGTAGTGACTAGAAGTTGGATTCCTATCATGAAACATAATGAAATATGTAGGAGTTAATGATTCTTTGTTAAAATACAATTATTTACACTTTTGAGTTAAAGACCATAAGCAAATCCATATGTTTAGCTATTGTGCAAGACACTTAATGTAGAATGTATCACCCCATAGTCCAAGCAAACCTCTATTCATTGGGCTATTTGCCAAAATTTGCATCCTCTCTAGGTGTGTACTCTTGTCATATATGCCATGCAAATCGTATAGCATATTAGAATGCAATTCATATTCATATGACCATTTTTCAATTGAATTATGATTATGTAAACATGATAAAAAGAAATTTATTATTCCATTGAACAACTCATTTGACGTGTAATGAAAATTCAATAACACTTGAGTTGTGTCAATCAGACAATCACATTATATTTGAATGAAGTAACTTGGAAAAGATGATCACTTTTTAAAACATCATCAATGTCTGGTATCAATGTTTGTGGTTGACGTTCATATGTATCTATGTCTACTAAAACTACTAGTGTTTTTCCTTCTTTCTTATTCCTTTGTCTTTTTATGGTATTCACAAATGCAAAATAGGTTTTATGATCCATTTTTTTTTTTTTTCAAATTTGATTAAAAGAATAGGAAGAAAATTGATCGTACCTTGTACAATATCTTCAACGCAAAAAAGAGAGCACTTGCTCCAATGCACAAAAGAATGCAAGCAATTATGCCCTGTAACTTGTTACAAAATAAATAAAATTGCATTTTGAAAATGTAATATAATGCATAAAAACCAAAAAAAAATTGGGCCATCTAATATTAATTATAATAAGATCATGTTATATCCATTTATAACATAATAAATATTGTAATGGCTATTTTCATATAAGCAAGAAACCCGTAAATTTATGCATCATATGTAATCATCAATATCACAAGAATAACCCTAGATCCATTACTTTTATTTGTAGTGATTTTACACATATCCGTAAATTTTTTTTAAAGTCAAATACCGCATGCACCTAATGGATGACATTCTACTTCACACTTTACGCCAAAGATACAATGACAAATCTTTTCATGTTTGGAGTAGTTAAGACTCATTAGCATTAATTTGCTTCTTAACCATTGCACATTTTAAAATGTAGCAGGTACGAGTGTATTATTTTTAGTTGGATGGGGAGTTCATTTTCGCAGAATATATAAATAGTGCGTTAAGTGTCTTGGTATTGATATTTTATTTACCAATGTTGTTTTTTGATTATAGGAAGTGCAAAATGCACTTAAGTTTAAAAATTGTCTTAGTTATTAAGTCTGAATACTAGCAAAAGACTTGGCCAATATCAAAAGACTAAATCAATCAAAACTCATATTTTGTCATGTTACTCAAGTAGGTCAACCTATGAACAAAGGCCCCAACTGGTTTACGACAAACAAAACAGACTTATTAGCAGATTGACAATTTGTAAGAAAATTTCAACTATGGCCAAGAGTTAACAACTGTTGATTGGATATGAGCAAACTCATAAAAAAAAAAAAAAGAAGCATTGGGAAGACTGCCACCAAGACGGATTGTCTTCCAGACTTTATTAGTGTTTTAAATATTTACCAAAAAAGGCCAAGCACATGTAAAGTCCTTGAGAACTAGGCATATGCAATGACTCCTTAGTTAGGCTAGTTTGCATGCAGTTGGGAAACCCTCCAGCATACTGAGCCATTTGGAAAGATAAATATTTAAGAATAAGACATTTTAATGGAGATTAACGATGACTGCCTTTTTGATTTTCACTCACAGGCAGTGTCACAGAAAGAGCCAGATGCATAGGCATAGAGAGAGAAAGAGAGTCAGATGTACCTATGACTACTCCAAAAATGTATTGGAGATTGAATAGGGTCTGACCTAGCAAAGCTGGGCGGAATGACTTCTCTAGCATGTGAATTTTGTGTCCTTTATGCTTTTCATGCCACAAATATGATAAATCCATAGATTTTGAATTTTTGCTCTATTTTTTAAACCAGTAATATAAACCAAATATTTCTTGTTCATATGAAGTTTGCATAATTGAAATAAAATTTGAAATTTAGTACATATGTTAAGATGAATATCTTCATTTGGACATTTTGAATTAAATTCTAGTAGAATGAAAAAAACAATTCTTCACGGGAATTTCCATTGTTCCATAATTTTTCATTTATTGAGTCTGTTAAATCTTTGGTTCGCAAGCCTAATCTGAATCTATCGTCGAGTTGAATTCGCTTTGCAGTCATGCTGAGCCCAAATTTGGAAACTATGGTCTCAACAGATGAACCCAAAAACATTTATTGTCAGTAAGTAGTAGATTGGGAAAGGTAGATTCAGACTTGTCAATGTGGTAAGATCTTCAATATTATGTCATGTAACATATCAATAATGCATAACAGCATGTAAAATTTTGTGGTTCTATTCTGACAATTGACCTTTATTCAGAAATTTCAAATATTATATTTGCCAATTAACATATTTTCAATAACAAAAACATTATCCAAGGTTTTATATAAAACATACATAAAGTTATCAGATTCCGCAAAAAAAATTCAGGGATCAATACAAAATTCTAAGATTTTTCTAGAATATTAGCCAATGGTACTCATAATATTTATTAATTTTTGAAAAGAAATCGTTCACCAATTATTCTGTAATTGAAAAAACAATCCATCCTTTATAAATTTCCCTGGCAACAGTATTCTCTCTTTTTCTCTAAGAATTTGAGGATTCTAATACTTAATTAAAATTTAGGAATTACCTTCAAAATAAATACTAAAACTAAGTTAAATTAACATAAGGGGTACGATCACAAAAGCATGTCCAAGTTTAAATGCCCATGTCCAGGTTCAAATAGCTCTCACAGCTATAAGGCAGTAGACATGTAGAGACCTAATTCAGCTGTTTTGTGGATCTGCAATTTTATACACATAATAGTCCGTGTAGCTGCCTCAGGGATTTTGCCACTCTAGGTTAAAGAAAAATCTCCCCACAATGAAAATTGAATTTTTTTTTTTTTTTATTTTTTTTAACCAAAACCTGATCTCGATGTAACATTGAATATGGTTTTAGATCCAGTTGCCTGTGCGTCAAGAATCTTCTCTATTTTTCACCTGCAGCTTATCCTCAAATTTGAATAGGTATTATTACTAACCCAAGTTTTGCAAACCACTAATCATCGTTCCTATAGATAGAAAATGGAAAACAAACAAAACTGCCTTACAGAAATAAGCACTTGCACTAGCCGCTCATTGCCACGAAGCTACAGGTGAAATGGGCATTTGGTGCTTCCCACCACATAGCAACTATCGCTGCCCTCGATAACCACCTGCCTCCTCTCTGCGCTTCTCAAAGGATAGTGATGAACATATTGCACTACATAGCCATCCCATTGGCTCCAAGCGTAGAAACTATTTACTAGTTAATGTTAACAGGAAAAACATAGTTCTATCAGCCACGCATCTGTCCACATAGGGAATTTGAACAAAAATCAACCAACCTACCTCCTCTTATTGGTGGATACCCATAAGCAGCTCGTAAAAAATGCCCTCTGATTAAATCAATAGTACCCTTCAGGTACTAATAAGAGTAAGCGTGTACTCTCACACTTTTAGTTTTTAGGTGGAAAAAAATCCAAAGTTTACTAATGCTCAAGTATTGTGTGTCATTTGCACACATCCTTCCCTCTTACAAATCAAAATGTGAAAAAACCCTTATATATCATTAATGTTTAAGTATTATACATATTATTTGTATCGTCACTAGAGAGAAATACAAATAAATGCTAATATGGAAATTGTAAGTTGTTGATTGTAAAATCAGCTGGAAGCGTATGAGATGATGTTCATAAAATTGTACATTTGAGAACCAACCACACCAGTTCAACAAAAGAGAAAGTTAGATTGGCATAGATTAATTATTGGATGAGAAATCTAGAAGAAATATGGATTATATAATATATCAATTCATTTAGAGATTTATTTGTCTATCGATGATTGCAGGGAGACAATTACATGAGAACGAATTTTCTTATTATAAAATGGCTTGACATGTATTTACATGTTAACATAATACGACCATTTTCATCTCCCTAAAGAGATTTGGATACATGAAAGACAAACAAGAGGCCTCCATTTCAATCTAAGTTTTCATCTTATTTATTGTGGTTACAAAAATCATTTTTCTATAGACAATTGAAAGGAAATAAACACTGGTTATGTTTGAATTAAAAACAAATTAAATTTAATCGTATATGCACAATAATATATATATTATCATTAATCAAATCTAGAGCATTAATTTTAAGTTTAAGCTGAAGGTTATTTATTCATCCAACCTTTCTAGGATGAAAACTTGTAAGAAATTATTACACTTCAATTAACAAGAGTAAATTAAACACACCCATCACTAAAAGTATGTTAAATCAAATATTACTTTTAACTTTTACACACTAAAAAAATGTGTTAAATGATTATTGAACCTCTTCAATAATTTTCTTTTATATATGATTTTAGATTTGTAAGACCCCAGAGTTACTTTTATATTGTATCATGTTAATATATTTCATAAAATCAAGTCATGTCAAGCCTATCCCAATACAAAATTGTTGGTATGTGTATTTATTTGTGCATTCTACATAACAGTTATGGTAGACATAGAAATACAACTTTAACAACCTTCCAATTGTAAGAGAAACCATCTTCCCTTTGACATAAAGAGATTTTATTTTTTTAAATTATTAAGTTTGATCCAATTGATTACTCAGATCTATCCAAAGATGGTGGATCTTTAAATGTTAAAAAATTTGAAGAGGCAAATTTAAATACCGGGTTTTCTAATGGTGGTGGATTGAAAACAGGGGCACACTCAAGAGAGGCTTCTTCATATCACTCTTATGCTATTGTTGTATCTAAGAACATGGATAAGGGTTTTAAAATCTTAGTGACACCAAAGCTAATCCTTCAATTTGCTTAGAGGGAGAACAATTACATGAATTTTCAAAGAGAGAGAGAGGGAATTGTCTACCTCTGGAATGATATGCCACTTCTCCAATCTATGGCCCACTTTCCCCAACCTTAATGGATGGATTAAATAAAAATAGTTGTCATTGATGATATGTAATTTAAAAAATTTCCCCTATGCTCAAGGCTTATTTATTATCCATTTTGACCTCTTAGAGGATAGGAGCATGGTGTTTAAGATCCCCATTTGGTCATGGGGCAAGAGCATTATTACCTTCAACCCATGGTTTCTATTCTTTGACCCATACACTAAGGTGTTTAATAGTAGACTGATTTGGGTGAGGTTTCCTTATTTACCATTGCAATTTTGGATAAATTTTTGTTTCAAAGCTTCTTGATTTCAAATCTCTCTATCATACAATGTTGATTATATTTTGGTAAATTTAGATGCCCTCAAAGATCTTCCTGACTTTATAGAATTGAAAGTTCAGGATCAAGTATGGAAGTAGTCTTTGTATCATGAAAGTTAATCTTTTAGATGTAGAAATAATTTTGAAATAGGACACCTAGCCAATTTTTGTAACATATCTAAGCATAAAAAAGGGTATCCTAGTGGAAGGATGCCCTCCTTGCGCAATATTTTGTTGAAAATGATAATGAAATCATAGATTCTAAGAGTAATTTGGAAAATTTAGAAGATAATCTAGATTTGCCTCAAGAGGAATGTAAGACATAAACCACGCCTTCTGATAAGGAAAACAAATTTTCTATGAAATAAATGGATAGGATGGCCCTATATTCAAGAATATATCCTTTGGCTTGGACACGTTTGAAAGAGTTGAATTCAACAGATTCGTTGGAAATTTCCATTCCAATCTTTCTTGAGGAAGGAGGAGATTGGACTGTTTTGGGTTTAAAAAATAAACTCGAGGCATGCTGGAGCCTCTAAACATGACCCTCAAATTGAAAAAGGAAAATGTATTCGAAGGGTCTTTGATTGAAAATCTGGGCTTCTAGGGCTTTTGAATTGGGTTCATGTACAAAGTTAGGCTGCTATTTCAAAAAAACCTTTTATTTACTAATGATAATAAAAAAAATCTCTCTTTTTGATAACTATTTGTTGCAGCCACAAGGGTCACAATGTTATTTGATTTTTTAGTGTTGGTAATAATTTGGTCACAAGTGTGCGGGTTCATAAGAGTTCAAAATTTTTGTGAAAATATGGGGACAATAAAAATTAGAACGTATTTAATGTTATGTCGCATACTCATAGTCACTTTGGGGTCACTTCATCAAAGTGTGGGGATAAAGTTGAAATACTAGACACATTACACATTGAGGTTGAATTCATAACTCTATGTATCCATACACAATGTGTAAAGGCCACTGAATACAAAAGGATTTCAAGGTGAGGTGATGAAGAATCATGACACATGTCATAATCTCTTATAACCTCATATTTAAAAATATAAAATGCCAAGGCATAAGGCTTCTTATTGCACAATATGTGGGATGATGTCATGTGTCACCATCTTATGAGATCATAATGTCACCCCATAAGGGACATCCACTTTCTATCAAAGATAGAGCTACAACGTTAATCATAGACATATCTCAACTCTAAATAGAAGTTTATATACAATGCCTAAGAATGGTTTATCATTTTTTTCTATACTTGAGTGCCTCCATTTCCATTTATTTTATTGAACCCTATATTTACTATATGCCTCCTCATCTATAAAACAAAATCTAAGAAATTCTTCTTGTTCATAAACTACATGTTTGAAGGACTCTTCAAACACTATTTGTCTAGACCTTAATATTTTTACACCAACTAAATCTATGATTTTTTTTCTTTTAAAAATAACAACATGAAAATTGCAAAAATTATCGAATCATCTACATATGCCACATCATCTTATCTTCATTTTTAATTTTTTTTCAATCCAAACAACAAAAATCCATTATTAAAAAAAAACAAAAAAAAAAAAAAAAAAAAAAAAAAAGCCAAATTAATACTTATCATAATTATATAAAATTTTAATAAGCCTGAAAGTCATTAAAAAGTGAAACCAAAAACAAATGTGGGGCTACCCCTTATAAAATATATTCTTTCACCAAAAAATGGTTTCTCTAAACCACTCTAACATATTCTTGACATGATCTACCCAATTTAATACCAAATATGATAATTTGGTCAAAGTATGAATAATATAATGCCTATTGAAAATAGGCAACACAAGATTCCTATAATACATAACACACTAACTTTATTATTTTGCACGATATTTATAAATAGATTGATGTCCTCTTTTCTAAGACACATTTTTTCATTTCACTTCTCTCACAGTTTCTAATCCCTACTTAATTTGTTATAACCACCCAAAAACAAAACAAAAGTAACGACTTTCCTATTCGCTTTACTCACTGACTCATAATAATTTTAATAAATTTATATAAGAAGGCTAATTATATTTGAGAACTCTAAATTTCGAACATAGGTTTTTATAAAAGATTTTTTAAAATTTAAATGTAGATATTATATGTATAATGCAAACTCCGATATTTATATGTGAAAAAAAATAAAAAATGTACATGTGTGTTTATATTTAGATTAAAGTTATATAGGGTTTCAATAAGAATACGAACTGAGCCACTATGTAGTAGTTACGTCTCACTGTTTTGTATAGAAATAGGATCAGCCATATGGGAATTCTAGGATTCATCAAAGAAAATAGAAATCCAATCCCTCTAAAGTCACCAACAAGTTTCTATAAACTCAATCAATATCCAAAATTTATGGCAAATATAGATACAAGCCATTCACATAGACTAATTCGAGGTATATATAAATATGGATAATAAATACAAACATTTATCAGTATGTTTATTAAAACACAAATTATTTTTTAAAGAAAAAAAATCTTTCATATTATTGAATTTTATGCAAGAATAAATATATCATATTAAATTAAAATATTAAAATATTTTATATGATAAATTATTGAAAATAAGTATTATAAAAATTTCTTACAATATTTTAATATTTATATAGATTATTTCAAAAAAGTGAGATTAAATATATCATACAAATATAATTAGGATGTTTTTTCTCTTGTATTCCCATTTTCAACATATCAACCTAAAAAAATAACTCTAAAAAATATTAATGAATATTTGATCAATATATATAAACAAATATACAAAACAATTAAAAAAGGACAAATCAAAATATTTTATAAAATCCCTTTAAACATTAAAATAGTTTTTAATTCTAGATACAACAAATTATACAATTTAAAAGATATTCATGACATCTTAGTTGATTGTTATTGAGTTATTTTTCATTGTAAAAATTGGAACTTTCACTTTACCTCAAATTTGAAAATAATAATGATATAAAAATTAAAAACATCATAGTAATGATTAAATTATAAATACAAGTAAAAAATTAAAAAACTCTAATTCTAATAGAAACATAAATTTAGAAATTGGGATCATTAATTACTTAAACATTCTTTGCTATAGAAATTGGTATATCAAATATTAAAGTAAAATAATGTAATAAAATATGCATATAAAATATTAAAGGAAGATAATGTTTTAAATAAATTAAAAAATGAAATATATATATATATATAAAGTTTAATTTTGGTATTTTTATTGGGCATGTGCTAGGCTAATGATTTAGTCATATTGTAAAATTATGAATGATCATAATAAAAAAATATTAATATGAAGTTCCTTCCTTAAAAAATTTATGAACTGATTATCATATATTAAAATGATAAGAATAAATATAACACTTTATTTTAATCAAAAGGCCAAGCAATGTATGTTTTCATTCTTCCTTCCTCGTTTATTTGTTATACCATTTTAGATCTATGACTTTTCCAACTTCTCATTTGGTATATATATCATAGTTAAATGATTCAATTTTTTCTTCATAGCCATTTGTCTCAAAACAAAATAAATTTTCATTTATTGTATGTTGTCTCTATGATAATATTTTCTAATGACGATAATAGAAAATTAAGAAGAAGATGGAGGCCTAACTTCTATATTTGATGAATCCCAAATTCTCCCCTTAGATGAGAATAGTTACACAAAATAAATACATACCATGCAATGATATATATAAAATTCATTTTTCTCTAGTTATCTCCATGATATAAGATGGGTCATCGATACACAAATCTTAAACTGAATTTACATATTCTATGATCATTATATATTTCTTCGAAATTTATATTTCATAAATTAATTTGTGCCAATCTACTATGTTATTTTATTTTAGTGATATGTTTAATTTTAACATGTTTTTTTGTATGAAAAAAAAATCATCAAGTTTTTACATATTTTATAATTAATGATAACTTATAATTTCTATATTAATATTGATTTTTTATTTCCCTCCAATAACGGTTAAGAGGATTTTTATAGTACTTAAGCATTTGTGATATAGAGGTTTGACACATTTTTATATGTACAAGTTAGAGAAAAGTTAGATAACTTTATACAAAGATGCATGTAACACTCAACATGAGTAAACTAAAGTTGTATTTTACATCTTGAAACTTAAAATATCAAATATAAACAATAATATAATTTTTTTAAGATAAATTTTAATATTATGGTGGCCAATATATTTTTTAGTTTAATTAAAAAATATCATATTTTTTTTATTTTGATTATTAAATGCTTTTATTTTCATTATTAATAAGTATGTTGATTTATGGGCAAGTTCAATTCCATAGTAAATGTCACAAAACATTGATTGACAACAACTCTTTTAATATTTTTTATTTTATTAATTATACCATACATCAAGCCAATGTTAAAAACCACCTCCATTCATAGCATATTAAATTCAATAAATATGTTAATTTATGGGCAAGTTTAATTCCATGATGGATATCACAAAACATTGATTGAAAACAACTTTTTTTTAATAAAGTAAATGGTGATGCCACAATTTATGTTCTAAGCATATAATCACGATAAGAATTAATCTATCATATACATTTTCTATTTTATCTTTTATACCATACATCAAGGCCAATGCTAAGAACTACCTCCATCCATAGCACATTAGGTTCCCACAACATAGTGTGATATCAACTAAATACTTTATGTAATCATGGGTGTTTATTGGAGGGTAGGAAATTTATTATATTTGAAATAAGTATTTTATAAATCAATAGTATCTATTGCATGCTTAAATTTAATTTAAATAATTTTATGTGAAATTGGAAAATTCAAAAAATATGTGTAATGTCTTTTTTAATTTTAAAGTGGTTTATTTTATAAATATTGGTTTAAATTTTGTTTTCAATATATATTTATATTTTTTTAATTAATTTTTGTCAAAGAGAAGTTGTTGAATTGACAACTTTCCTTACTGACTCATATTATGATGTGCTAGACTAGAAAACCATATTTCCAAAATATCAGTTATATAATTATTTTTCCTTAATGGCATAGTTCGATATAAACGAACAAACATCCCACATAGGTTTTGAGCATGTTAAATATGATTCCTTTAATACTATTTTTAGAATAAGAGTTGTTATCTCTTAAGATTGGCTTATATTATGAATGATTTTAATAATATCTTATTTAATTATGTCAAATGTCTAGTCGATCATCATAAGGAATGCTATTTTTTATAACTTTTTAATGATTTGACTTTATCCAATTTATTTAATAGTTCAAATTTATTTTTAAATAATGGTAAGACATTGTTAAAAACAATCATTTATTTAACATTCCCTTTCAAATGTTAACATATTTCATAATATTTGTTAGCAAAAAAAAAATTAATTTATTAACAAAATTAATTCTACTGTGATTTTCATGATGTTTATCAAGTAATCATACTTAAATTTTATATACAATTATCTTCATAACATATGTGATGATGTGGTGAATTTTTTTTTTTCCAAATATATAATTAAAATAAGAATTAATCTACTTTACATTTTTTTTAATTTATTATTTGTTCTATGCGTCAATGCCAATGATAAAAAATGACTCCATAAATAACACATTTTGTTCTTATAAGTTAGTGTGATGTTACATGAATACATGATATATAATTTTTATGTTTAATTAATGAAGACATGAATGCCCTATTATATTCATTCTCATTGTTTACGCTGCTTCAGGTTTTTTGTGTGGTAATATCCCCTGGGCGGAACTGGTTCTTCATTCAACCGCTAGAGAGTCACCATCAATGGAAATGATTGATTGGAATGAAGCAAACAATGTTATGTACCATACATTGACTGTTTTTCAAATCATGTTTGGTAATTACTTTCCCATTTAAGAGCAACCGTGTACTTTGACACTTTCAGTTTTTAAGGTAAAAAAACCATTTCTTTAGTTTACTTATTTGCACACATCCCCTATCTCTTGCCAATCAAAATGTGACAGAGACTTATATGTCACTCATATTTAGGTATTATACACATTCTTTATCGAAGGGAAATAAAAATAAATATTAATACAGATATTATAGGTTGTTAATTGCAAAACAAGCTAAAACCCTATAAAATGATGTTAATAAAATTGTACATGTGAGAACCAACCAACCCAATTCTACAAAAGAGAGGTAGAGTGGCATAGATAAATTGTTGGAAGAGAAATCTAGAATAAATAAGGATTATCTAATATGTCAATTCATTTGGAGATTTATTTGTCTATTATTGACTGTTTTATATTAGGAAGATTATATAAGAATAAATTTTCTTATTATAAAATAGTTTAACATATTTTTATATGTTGACATAAATTGACCATTTTCATTTTTATTAAAAGTTTTGGATTCATGAAAGGTAGACATGAGGCCTTCATTTTAATATTAGTTTTTTATTACATATTGTAGTTAAAAAAATTATTTCTCTATAAATAATTGAAAGGAAATAAAACACTGGCTATGTTTGGAGTTGAATTTATTTGAAGGAAAAATAAATTAATTTAATTGTAGATGCATAATAATATCTATCCACCAATGATCAAATTTGAAAGTTTAATTTTAATTTTATGTTCAAGGGTATTTATTCATCCAAAATTACACTTTGATAAGAATAAATTAAATACATATACATCATTAAAAATATTTTAAATAAAATATTATTTTTAACTTTTAATCATTAAAAAATATGTTAAATGACAAGTCATTAAACCTATTTAATAAATTTCATTTATATAAAACTTTGGTACTGTAAAACCCCATAACTACTTTTATATTATATTATATAAACATATTTTCTAAAATGAAATCATATAAAATCTATCCCAATATAATATGATTAGTATATATACTTATTTATGCATTCTGCATAGCAATTATGGGAGACAGAGAAATCCAACTTTGACAACCTTCCAATTGTAGAAGAGACTATCATCCCTACGAAGTAAAAAGAATTCATTTTTTACAATTCTTAAATTCAATCCAATTCTTGGAGTGACCCTCCTCTTTGGGCAAAGAAACAGTAGATGCATTATTTTGGGTAGTTTTCTTGTCAAAGGGTGTGGCTCAAACTTGACCCCATTGGGGCTTCTAACTATACAGCCTGAATTTCCCATCGCTGCCCCGTCGGCCACTATAAGAAAATATATCATTCCCCACTAAAAGTAATACAAATATATGGTGTGAATGTGGATATTGTAGTGCATTTCCGGTGTCTTCAGTTTTAATATTACAAAGCGAGAAGATTGATTTGATATTTGTACTAGTGTTTCAGAGGGCTGTGTTATCGTTAATAAATACAATCGAAATACTGGTGTATTGATTTAATATTACCGAGGCAGTAAGAATGTTGAACACCAAACGTGTACAGAAGGAGTTGAAGCAAATAGAGAAAGATAAGAAACTGTGTGGAACAAGGATTGATCTCTGCGGGGAAAATGATATATCACATCTATGTGGTACAATTGCAGGTCCCTTGGGCACCCCTTACGAAGAGGGATCCTTCCAAATTGACATTCGTTTGCCAGCTGAGTATCCATTTGAGCCACCAAAGATGCAATTTATAACAAAAGTATGGCATCCTAATATCAGCAGCCAAAATGGTGCGATATGCGTGGATATCCTAAGTGATCAGTGGAGCCCAGCACTGGCCTGAAAGACGACATTAATTTCTTTGCAAGCTTTGCTTTCAGCGCCTGAACCTCGTGATCCTCAGGATGCCGTGGTAGCACATCAATACTTGACAGACTACCCAACATTCTTGGCAACTGCACGTCATTGGACACAAACCTTTGCAATGGAAGAGAAGGTAGCAGTTACCAAACTTGCTTGAAATGGGTCTAGTCAATTAAAGTTGCCTAAGAATATGTGGAGGTGATGAAAACAAAACACTTGAGAAACTACGCACTAGTTAAGATAAACTTCATTATAAAGCCCGCATATGCTATTGCCATTGTGACAGTGTCTTAGTTCAATGCTGCTCATTCCGTTGTTGCACTTTTACTAATTTACGGATGTGCATATTTTTATTTTTATTGTCTTAAGGAAGTTTTTACTTATATCCTATATCAGTACACATATTTTAATAATGATATTAGTCACTTCATTAGTGTAGTATGAATTCCATTTAGGGGTAAGGATGATATGCTATGGAAAAATTTCGTTTAAATTGTATGAAGTTTTTATAACATTTTAATATTTTAATGGTTTGTATTTTTAGATTAAAAAATTGGATTTATTTATTTGTACAATAAATTTTATTTATAAAATATATTTTTAATAATATTATAATCTAGAAAAATTTAGATTAAAAATTTGAGTGAATATTGGATATCATAAAATAAGGTTAATGACTTTCATAAATATATCTCGGAATTGATAATTTTAATGTTATACAATTATACAATAAAAAGGAAGCATTTTTGATTTAATGTTTTAATAACACTTTGTATGATTTAATTTAAGTAATTTTTTTATAAAGTAATAATTAAAATTTTGATTTAATTAATAAATTATATATTTTTGTATTCTACATTATTTTAGAAAATATAATAAGAAAATGATCTTCTTGATAATACTTAAAAATTGAAGCCACAAAATTAAAATTATACCACTTAAATTTAAAATGTTCACTCACACCTAGGATATATAATTTGAATTTTGTCAGTGAAATCAATGGAAAATGGGTTATGCAAGAGGCTACACCGGTGGAATAGACCCCTACAACAGTGTATCTAGAGGTTCTTTGTTCAAGGTGCAAAGTGAACTCTCAAATTTATTTGAGTATTCATATAAATGTTCAAATTCTAAGGCCACCTTCCTGACCTAAAATCAGACATAAAAACATGCAGGATGAGCACTGTTATAACCTTCTCACATCCCTTCAAGTCAGGGATCAAAAAGGTTTAGTAAAATTTTTAATTTTTTTTTTTTTTTTGGGTATGTGATAGCTTACACAATAATAAATTCATGATAAATATACAAAAATATATACATGGTAAAGCATATATAATTATTAATATACAACAATACGCACAAAAATCCTAAATTTCAGCTGCTGTCCTATGTTTAAGATTAAAACAAGAGACTCTTGTTATGTACATAGAACTTATTGGAATGTGGTTATAATGACTTGCACATACTATTTTAATTGAATGGATAATGCTCCTTACCTTCTTTCTAGGTTAAAGGATTAATTCCTTATACAATAAATCCAAAAAAGAAATAGTATGGTAAAGAAGAACAAATCACTGGTAAAGACTTTATTTAGAATAAGTATGGTACAAGATAAATAAAAGGATCAATTAGCTTGGATGAATTTGGCAAGCTAAAGAAGATAATCCATCCTTTATCAATATTGCAAAAGGTATGAGCACAAGCATAACAATGGTGTCAACCATAACACTCCCATACAAAATTGGGATGATAGAAACTATACATAATCCTGTAATTACATCCTTTCCAAGAAGTACTCACTTAGTAGTACTGCTAAACACTTAGTAGTGGTAAAGTAAATCACCAAACTCAACAACACAATCCAACTCCAAGTATGAGCAAGACCAAATTTAAAGAACTTGCATTGGTTTTAATGCAATGTCAATCTGTAGAACATCATATTATTCATAGTTGAAGATGACGAATCCTTAATGAAGGTTGTTTCACATAATTCAGGTCTATGGTTTAAAGCAAAACCGTAATCCCAACCTCTTTTGAACACCAAAATGAAGGCAATGAATGAGGATCAAAAGTAGACCTGCAATAAATACGAGTAATCAATTATAGTCACTTTTGTTCTATCCAACAGTAAAAGTCATTGCATGATGCTCCAAACAAGCAAGATGTTAAGGTTTCCCAAACCATTCAATAATTTCCAAGAGTATCAGTCATAACGATGTCAAAAAGTAAATTAGTCATTTGAAAAGGGCTAGAAAGTAAGAGTTATGGCTAATTGTCAGGCAGCCTTAAGGAACTTAAATGAATATTTAAAATTTTTGAAACTAGTTATTTGGCACACGACACAATCAACATAAGTGGACAGAAGTGCACTATCCTCTTGTTTGTCTAGAGTGGACTTGTCCAGAAAGATTATGGTCCTTTGTCTTGAACTAGAGATAGTTTTAAGGTGATTTTAAAAAACTTGCGTATTAGATATTGAAGAGTTCTATGTAGTAGTAATAGAAAACAAAGGGTCGATCCACATGTAGATAATAAATTTAAAGGAATGATGAATAAGAGTCATGTTATTGGGTGCAAGTCATATGATGTAAAATATGTTAAGAATTAGCATTATCATATACCTGTAACAGAATTTATGTGTCTATAAATAGATCATTTCTTGCACGTATGGAAACTTTAAAACTTAGTTAAATGAAGTCATAAACTTTGAGCATATTGATCCTATTGAACTTGATTATTTAAGATATGCTTCCATATAAAAATTAAAAATAAATTTATGAATTTTAGATATTTAATAATTATATATATTTTTTTCCTTAAATAGTAGAATAAGGAAAAAAAATAAAAAATATTACAATC
Source organism: Torreya grandis (assembly GCA_037957365.1). Lineage (NCBI taxonomy): Eukaryota > Viridiplantae > Streptophyta > Pinopsida > Cupressales > Taxaceae > Torreya > Torreya grandis. The sequence continues at coordinate 1,489,498 of JARHVA010000230.1, forward strand.
CTTTATGGTTTCTTAGGGGTATTTATCCTACGAGCATGGACTAAATTTAATGGTTAATCTATTTTGTCATAATTTTTTTTATGACGATTATTTATGCAACATTTTTTTTCAAATAATAGTATGGTTTATGGTTGCCAATGAAGTCAGGGTGAGTTGGTTGGGTCATTTGGATGTATCCAAGCCCACCAAGGTTTGATTCCCATTGAGGAATGAGAGGTCGGTTGTGGTTGTGGTATTAGGTATACTTTTAGTGGATCATATTCAATCACTGGTGGTCGACGATGGTTCCTATGGAGCATGCGGGTGGGCCCTGTGGTAGAGGAGGCGATTCCAGTTAGTGGTAATGCTTGACGGTTGGTGCAACTTATGGTCTGTAGACTACAACATTCCGTTGAGGTAGTGTGGTCATTAATGGAATTCTCTTGGAGATCTGAGACCCCTAATTGTTTCTCAGACCGGTTATTACTCTAGTGATTAAAATCGATCTCTGATTCCTAAATCCAGTCAAAAACAATTATTAATCACAAAAATAATATAAATTTTAATTGAAAAAACCACATTAAAAAAGCTATATATATTTATTATAATCCCTTCAATTTTTAATAGTATACACAAAATTTAACCTTACGTATGATAGTCTTTAAAAAAATTGTATTATACAACCAAAATAAACATAAATCTGGTCATATGATCATGATAATTAGCCCCTGCCTACTGTTAGTGCAGTCTATGTGGCCGAAATTCCGGAAGGTACTTTATCAAACAATTTGCATGCTTGACTATGCTTTCTTTTTGGGGGATCGTGTATAATCCTCAGAGCGAGCAAGAAACACGAGAGGGTGAGGAGGAATAAATTAGGAGAGGATGGAAAGAAAATCGATGGGGAAGATAGCTTACACAAGTCACATTATTTACATGCACATCCTTTCTTGTGGGAGAAGAATCCAAAATACATATCAAAGGATAGACACAAGATTAAAAATAATTTTGGATGATCACTCTAATGATAATGAATTATATTGTTGAAGCGGTGAGAGATATGAAGTACATGACGTGAATATCAATTCAAAATCATCGGAAAACATTAGAGTGCGTAATATGTGCAGGTGTACAACAGAGAAAGAGGCATTGGCATCAATGAGAATGGTAGTAGAAATATCTACTCATGCCATTCATGGGGAGTTAAAATAAGACGAAGCAGCCAAAAAGATATTTGAAGCTAATGATAAATAAATAAGGTATACAAACAGGGTATTGGAGTTAGAAAACCACATGCGAAGTTATGTTGAGCTCGTAGAAATGGACATGTTAGACATATCGGGTGAGATAAATGTCGTTCAAATTGAGCCCTCATGTAAGTTATAATTGGGAATCATAAAGATATTGAATTTATTATGAATACGAAGATCACCGAGGAAGAGAGTTGAAGAATATAATCAACTTCTTTAGAAATAAGATGAAATTAGTATCAAAAATATTCATTAGATTTGGGGGAACTCAAATTTTTATTTTAAGAGAATATTAAAAGAGGATGAAATGAAGTATTGGGTTGTAATAGTGCATGCTACCCAAAAGAAAGACGAGTATTTACTAACACCGTCTAATTAAAGTTAAAGATTTCAAAGTAATCATGAATCAAATATGCACATATTTTGATAAGTCAGGGGAAATATCCCAAAATAAAACCATGGATGAAGAAGAGAATGTGAATGAAGTATATAAGAAGCAAAGGAAAATGTTGAAGGATATAATCAACTACTTTAGAGACAAGGTGAACTTTGAAGGAAAAATATTCATAAGATTTTGGGAAAACTCAAAATTTTGTTAACAAAATATTAAAAGAGGATGAAATGAAGCACATGAAAAAGTAAGATAAAAGTGGGTACAACATTGACTTATTTAAATTAAGGATTTCAAAGTAACCATGTATTAAATAAGCACAAAATTTGATAATTCAATTGAGATATTTCAAAATAAAACCATGGATGAAGAAGAGAATGTGAATGAAGTATATAAGAAGCATACAAAGATTTCCAAGAGATGATAACAAAGTAAAATAAAAATTTTGATGATTTATATTGATCGGAATGTTTAATTGAAACAACATTTAAAATAAAGAAAGGGAGTAGAAACAACTGCACAATAAGTGGAATTTTTTAAAAATAAAAACCTCTAATAAAGAAGAAATCTACTGAAATAAGAAATATTAATATTAGCCATCCAAGATGGACCACCTTGTCAGCGTTGAATTTACTAGGTATGCTCTGATTTTGAATCATAATATCTTTATAAAAATCTTAGATCATGATGTAGAAGTTAGCAAGATTTTAGCTATTTGGGAAGGTTTTATAAGCTTTGAACATGATCCAAAGTCTTCTAAAATTGCCAATTGTCTATGCAAAAATGTTCAAAAGGTAATCATCACTCTTATGCAATGGTGCAAAGTAAACAACAGGATCATCTTTGGGTAAGTTTGTTCCAACATGAATTACAAAATTATTGAATGGTTTAGTGTACTGCATGTTGATGTTTATTTTATGATTCATAATGAATTGATACATGTCTACATAAGGCACTAAAGCTCTACTATCATTGATAAAAGAGATAAATACATAAACATCAAGCATAATTACTATTACATAAAACCTTATGTTTTGCATGAGATTCTAGCATTTTACAATTTTATATTGAAGACGTATATTTGAAAATGTTATAAAATAAAAATTTAAGATATATAAAATAAAACACACATGTTAAGATTACACCAAGTAGTTCTAAATACTTGAAAGCATGATATATTAATCATAGCTAAGATTTATGTTAAATAAGAATATGTTTATCCATAACAAAATGTGTATTTTAGATAGAAAAAAACATTTTAAAATATTTTTATTAATAACGAATTTGAAAAAAAAATTAAGAAAGGGCACTCAAGCAATCACAATTTTGGCAAGCACACTTATGGTCTGAAAATATAATTTCAGAGATTTGAGAATAATTGAGGGCTTGGAATTAATAAAATAAATTATTTAATAGAATAAACTCTAGAAAAACTATATAGAATCATATTTGACACAATTAAATAAGATCTAACCTTAGGATCGAACAAACACATCAATCAATCTTTAAAAAAAAAGATTTATCACAACATGAAGCATAATTTAAATCTGATAGAGGCGGGTTCACAAAATTGTGTTGTGAATAAACAAAAATTTCCAATCAAATTACAACACTAATATACAAAGATATTTAATTAGGAATAAACATAAATAAACTAATAAATCAAATCTTATTAATTTTCTAAAAGCTAGAGAGAGAAAAATGGAAGGAGGGCTCATATGTATATGTTGAATATTTAGAGTTCTCAACTTTATAATCAAATGATAGTAGAAATCAAAGTTTTGAGGTGTGACAAAGAAAAGGCTAAAAACTCATTTTACTTAAAAGTTTTCAAGTTTTACTTTTGGATGCCAAAACCATAGTGAGTGCGATTTTTAAAAGTGTTAGATAGATATAATTGATTTGACAAATGTGCTCCTCTATTTAGAGCCCACTTAGTTTTTTGAAACTTTGATTTAATCAATAAAAAAATATGCTTATTTTTAATGTTTTAATTAGGTAGTTAGACTTGAAAATAATAAGGAAAATGATGTGTTTTGAGGCTTGTGTTATATCCAACAGTCGTTGAGTGTCTGTAATGAAGTTGAAAACTATCAAGAAAAATAAAATTACCAATAGGCCAAGATTCTGAACAATAACTTGTATTGATTCGTGTTGAATGAATTTATTTAATTAAAAATTCAAACCATGTTTAAATAAACTTCAACTTAGAAATTAGAGTTTACATGCAAAATTTAAAAAAAACTAAAATATAAAAAAATGTCTATTTTTAAAAAGTCCCAAAATATCCCAAAAATATTCTGAAATATCCTAAACACTATAATTAGACTATGAGATGAATTTCAACTAAATTTAATGCCTAGTCCTAAAAATATACAATTTATAAAAAAAAACATAAAAAATAATTTAATCATAATTTTGAACCCTCAGATGATCACGTATGGCCTCCAAAAAATATAAAAAATATTGATACATATTTATTACTACTTAAAAGAGCAATAAATTTTTTGATACAGTCATTTTGGCATGTGGAAGAGCTCAAACGGAGCTATAGGTCAAAAGTTATGGCCTCCAAAAGGTTGGTCTATTTTTTCTGCATCATTCTCTTCTGGTCGAAAACAACTCAGCTCTTATGAGTTAGCCTAATTATAATGCTTCCATTTTTCCTTGTTAATATTTTTCATCTCTAATTATGTAATCCAAGTGTTGTGTTCTTTCTGCATTCCTTCCCACTGCACCAAATACATGAAATTATCTTGACTTGTGCTTACTATCTTCATATCCAAAATCTGTACTATTTTTTATTTCTTCTTCTTTGGAACATGTTTCCAATTTACTTCTTTCATCTTCATCATTTTCACCATCTCTTCCATGGAATTCATATAAATTTAAAACACTAAATACTGGAGATATATCAAAATTCTATGGCAAACTCACCTCATATGCATTATCATTGATTTTCTTCACAATTTTGCATGGTCCAATTTTTTTTGTACTTCAACTTGTTGTATGTGCCTTTTAGAAATCTTTCTTTCCTCAAGTAAACCATTACCAAATCTCCTTCTTTAAATACATTAGATCTTCTTTTAACATCACCTGCTACTTTATATTTCTCATTACTCTCCTAAAAATTTCTTCTTATTCCCTCTTGCAACTGCTGCATATGCTCTGGAAACACTTTTAAATCATCACTAATTCAATTTGCAATCAGTAATTGTACCAAATCTAAAATACCCATAGAATTTCTCTCATAAAAAAATTGAAAATGTGACTTTTTGGTTAATCTATTCACTGAACTATTATATGCAAACTTCGCTTGTGGTAAAGCTAAGTCCCATTGCTTAGGCTTCTCTCCCACTATGCATCTTAATAAAATTTTCAAGCTCCTATTCACAACTTATGTCTGTCCATCTATTTGTGGGTGATATGCACTACTAAATTGTAGCTTAGTACCCATTTTCTTCCACAAAGTCCTCCCAAAATAACTTAGAAATTTATTTTCTCTATCTAAATTAATAGTTTTTGGAACACCATGTAATCTCACAATACCCATAAAAAATAATTTTGCAACTCTAGTGACATCATTGGTTTTCTTACATGCAATGAAATAAACTATTTTAGAAAATCTATCTACAATAATAAAAATTGAATCATTACCTCTCTGTGTGTTTGAAAATCCCAACACAAAGTCCATACTCAAATTTGTCCATAGTCCTCTTGGAACCGGTAATGACATATATAATCCAGTATATTTTTGCATGTTTTTTAGCCATCTGACATATTGTACACCTTGAAACATACCTTGTCACATCTCTTTTCATCTTTGACCAAAAATGTTTTTTCTCCACCAAATCTATTATCTTTGTTTTACCGAAATGTCCAACCAAACCACCACTATGTAATTTTCTTATTATATTGTCTCATAGAGACCCAACTAGAATGCATAATTATTTCCCTTTGAAGAGATAACCTTCTTGCATAAGATACTCATCATAAATAGCATATGTCCCACCTCTTAATGGATTATTTCACTTCTCAAATACCTTGATAAAATATGAATTACTATCATAAAATTATTTAATAACTTCAAATCTAATTACTTCACTCAACATAGTAGTTAATAATGCTACCCTCTTGCTCAATGCATCAGCTACCTGATTTTGTTTTCTTTATTTATGTTTCAACACAAAAGTATACCCCTACAAGAAATAAATCTATTTTGCATGCCTACTATTCAACTTCTTTTGTGTATTCACATACTTCAAAGCCTCATGATCTATAAATAGTATAACCTCCTTTGGTACTAGATAATATCTCTAATATCTTAATGGCTATACAATTGCATAAAGTTCAACATCATAAGTAGAATACTTTTTTCTTGCCTCATCCAATTTTTCATTGGAATATGCTATTGGCTTTCCTTTTTGACTCAACACAACATTAATTCCCATAAATAAAGCATCACATCAACCTCAAACACTTTTTTAAAATATAGTAATGGTTAAATTGGCATTTTTATAATCTTCTTCTTCAAAAAGTCAAAACTTTTTGTGGCTACTCTAATCGATGCAAATTCCTTCCCTCTCATGCAATCTATTATTGGTGCCACAATACTACTAATTTTTTTAATAAATTTTATATAAAAAGTTGCTAAACCATGGAAACTTCTTACCTCTATAATGCTTTTTAGAATAGGTCACTCAATAATTAATTTGATCTTTTATTCATCTATTTTCATACCATCTACTAAAACTATAAATCCTAAAAATACCAAATTGTTCTGCATAAACCTGCACTTCTTCAAATTTGCATACAACTTCTCCTTTCTTAACAAATTTATTATCATTCTCAAAAATTTTAAGTGTTCTTATTTAGTCTTATTAAATATCAAAATATCATCAAAATAAACAACCATAAACTTACCAATATATTCTCATAGCACTGTATTCATAACCCTCATAAATGTGTTAGGTGTATTAGATAATTCAAATGGCATCACCATCCACTCATATAAGTCATCCCTAGTATTGAATGCAATTTTATACTCATCTCTTTAATGAATTCAAATATGATAATAACCACTCCTTAGATCAATCTTAGTAAAATATTTTGCTCTTGCAAGTACAACCATCATATCATCTAAATGAGGTATAAGAAACCTATACTTTATTATAATTTGGTTAATTGCTCTACTATCCACACACATTCTCCATGCTCCATTTTTCTTTGGAGTTATAAATGTTGGTGTTACACATGGACTCATACTCTGTCTTATCACCTTCTTTCTTAATAAATTAGTAACTTGTTTATTTAATTTTGCATCTTCTATTAGACTCATCCTATAATCTACTTGATTGGATAGAACTAGTCTTGGAATCAAATCAATGTGATGCTGAATATCTCTCTTCGATGGCAGACCATCTGGTCACTCATCAAGCATAACATTTGCATATTATTTCAACACTCTTGCTACTTCTATTGGTATTGGCACCATTTTTGTTTCTTCATTCTTTGCTACTAATGCATAACAATACCTTATTACCTTCATATAGTTGGATAAATTCTTTAGTAGAGAGCACATTTTCTATCTTCTCTTCCTCTTTAAGAGGTAAAAAAAATACTCTTTTACCACCTCTCTAATAAGTGTACGTATTTTTTGTTCCATCATGAATTACTTTCCTGTCAAGTTTCTATGGTCTTCCTAGTAACACATGACATGTATCCATCAGAATAACATCACACCATATTTCATTATTATAAGTATTTCTTATAGAAAACTTGATTAAGAACCTTTTATCGACTGTAACTTCATAACTTTTTTAAAACCATAAAATCAGATAAGGATTAGGATGCTTTTCACATTACAGATTTAGTTTCTCAATCATTTCTTTAGAAACCATATTTTGACAACTACCACCATCCATAATTACTTTGCATGTCTTTCAACTTGAAGTACATCTCATTTAAAAAATATTTGATCACAACCATGCATCACCACGTTCTTTATTATGTACTTATTCCTTTCTTGGAGCAATCACAATTATTCTCATAATGATATTCTCTCTAATATCTACTGGTGCAACTTTAGTATTCTGCTCTTCTATTTCAACTTCAATTAGATTTATTCTTTGATGATCTTTTTGCCTCCTTTCTTGAACTTGATAGTATGGACACACAAATGTTCTATGCCTTTATTCTCCACATCTATAATAGATAATATGTATGTTGATTCAAAAACCATCTTCTAGTACCACCATAACCTCGTCCTCTCTAAAATCCTCTTCTTTTTTATTGATATTGAAACACTTACCTATTATCATATTGCCTTTCTACACCATGTGATGATTCACCTTTATTAGCATTAAAGCCACCTCTAGTGGTATTAAACCCACCCCATCCACTTATAAGCCACCTCTAGTGGTATTAAACCCACCTCATCCACTTATTAGAGGGGATCCACCTCTTTTTAGACTAGGAGATGTCCTTCTAAAATTATGTCTATTTAGTTTTTCTTCTGCCTTCAAAGCTAATTGATAAGCCTCATCCATGTTAAGTATTTTATGCATGCTTAATTAATCTCAAATATAAAATTTCAAACCATTTACATAACTTATAGCCATCTTCTCTTCTATTTCATTATTCTCCACTCATATGGAAAGCTTATAAAATTTATCTGTATACTCTTGTATATTGTGATCATATTACCCTAAATTATGAAATCTTCTGTATAGGGTTTGTGCATAATCTATAAGAAAGAATTTATCCCTCATCTTCTTTTTCATATTTTTCTATGAATTAATCTTCCTTTTACCTTTTATCAGTCTCTCTTTTTGAAAGTGATCCAACCAAATCATTGCACGACTTTTCAATTTCGTGCATGCAAACTTTACCTTCTTATCTTCTCTCATAGTCTTCCACTTGAATTTTTTTTCATGATATTCATCCAATCTATCAACTCTTCTAGTTTTAAACTACCTTCATAATCTAGAACATCAACCTTGATTCCTTCATTTCTTCCTTATAAATCTTAAACCATCCTCTCTTTCATCAATGGTGGTTGCTCTTGTTCTTCTTCTTGTTGAATTTTTTCATCACAATCTGTGTCTTCTTTATCACCACCTTGTCTTCTCTACTAATTGGTGATATAACACACACACACACACACACACACACACACACACACACACACACACACACACACACACACACACACAGAGTCTTCTCTACTAATATAGGCAGGTAGAACTTTCTAGGAGATCAACTAAATTTTTGATACTCGTTTTGGCGTGTGAAAGAGCTAAAATAGAGCTATGGGTCAAAAGTTATGGCCTCCGAAAGTTAGCCTATTTTTTCTACATCAATTTATGATATTTGTTAAGGCCCTAAACAAAATACAATATAAAAAACAACATTTTGGTGATTACAATAATTCATGAGTCATGAAACTAGTATAATATGATGTGTTGTTAATATGAACTTGAATGATACAATAAATACTCTCTAAATGCTTACTTGATGTCTGTAGAATATTTTTAATTGCTTAGTAGAATTTTTTTATGATAAATTAATGTTATATACTTTTTCAAAATTTGTAGATTCCAAAAGATACTAAAATTTCTATATAAATATATATGACTTGACTTCAAATTAATACAAACTAAAACTTTTTATAAAATACAATTAATAAATTCATCTAAACTATTTTTTAATATTTATAATTACTCAATATATTTTAAAGGAAAAAATTGTTAAATATATATTTTTTAAATACTAAAATTCTAACATATATTAACATTCCTATATATTTATAGATGACTTGAATTTAAAATAACAAACTTAATCATTACAATTAATAATATTTTTGGGATAGATTTAGGTGTTTATGGTAACATTAATTAAGGAATGTAACATGTCAGGTGAAAATAAGAGAAAGGCAATACCCTTGAAAATAGCCAAGTGTCCATTTATTAAAAACTAAAAGTATTTTACATTGTGATATGTTAAAATCTAAAATAACATATTTTTAAATAGATTTATTTTGGAATGATCTCTCTATTACAAATTAATTTCAGTAGTAAATTTATCTTCAAATAAAATAAAATTAAAACTATATTTAAATTAACTATTAAAAAGTTAATATAAAACACTTAACAAAAGCATGAATAAAATCAAATCATCTCTCTCTCTCTCTCTCTCTCTCTCTCTCTCTCTCTCTCTCTCTCTCTCTCTCTTCATTTTTATTTTTTCTCCTCTCTTTTTATTCCATGACACTCTCTTCCTTTTTCTTTCCTTTTGCATAAATTATGAGTTTTCCTTAAAGCTTGTCTTTTGTCCTTTTTTCTCTAATTATTTATTTTATTTCCTATTTTTTATTTTTATAAATCTAAGATGATAATAATTAAGTCAATTGATTTTATCTTTCAAAAATTTTAAAAGAATAGCTATTTATATAATGATTTAATAATAATTAGCCTACTAATTTTGTCAATGCAATCATTCTTCTATTAAGAAATTGACTAGCCATTTCAAATAATGTCTAGATTTAGTTCATAAGTTAGTCTATATACATCTTCATATGAATTTATATTTTATAAAACATTAATAGTCATGAACACATTACCATGACATAAACACAATCACATAAAATTAATTTTACATAGGTATAAATTTGAACTAACACACAATTAATATGCATAAATAATTATTTAAATGTAAATAATTATCAAAACGTATGAATACTAACCATTCAATTATGCATATAACATGTACTATTTAATATAGTGTTTAGAGGGTCATAGTCATTCATATGTTGTGCCTCAACACCTTCATTTATGTCACCCTCTTTGATGATGTTCTCTCTTTATCATGCTCTAGGGGATGAGAGTCTTTTATGTCAAACTCATTATATATATATATATATATATATATATATATATATATATATGATCATAATGTAAATAATATATAATACAACTAACTCATAGTGATGCAATCATGAAACTAAATCAATATTCAACTGTCTCATAATAACATATAACTTACAACTTAGTAATAATGAAATCAGACTATCAACTATAAAAAAATTATAGATAATCAAATAAATTTGTTTAACAAAAAATTAGGATGTAACATCCTTCCCCCTAAAGCTAGCCATCATCTCGATGACACTTATTCAAACATGGATTCTAAATCAAAAATATTATTCAACAAAAAACTAAGATAGTATGAAGCATCAAATCAAGTAAATAAATATGGATATCATTTGTAGAACTCATCATAATAATATCAAATAACACTATCTTTAGAGTATTGATCTCACAAAACCTTTCACTATTGCATCTCCATATTATATAATTAAAATTTATGAGTGTGAATTACTCTAATTGGTTCTACCATGATCACCTTAGGGTCCAGAACTTACAAAGAATTATAATTTAATAAATGTGAAAGATTAACTATATAATTTTTACTATAAGAAATATTTAAGATATTATGTAATAGAGCTAGGGCTAGAGGAAATGCAAGCCTATACACTACAAGATTGACCACTTCTAACACCTCAAATTGTCCCATATATCTTGGTAATAATTTTGTTCATTTATCAAATCTAATATTTAACCATAATCATATGAAATAATCATAAAACCCAAAATAAATGGCCAATGAGAGTTTCAAAAAGCTTTCTAACCCCCCTACACACCTCTTTAACCTAGAGAGTATTTTTCTCATTTCTAAGAAAAATAATTAGAGACCTTGAAAATAATGATGTATATAAGTCAATACCATCACTACTCCATGTAAGTCTTGATAAGTGTGACATGTTAATACTGTTACTACTCTATGTATTAACATGTGTATGGGTATATGACTAAATTTGATAAGACCCCCGTGCCAAATCCTGAATTTGACAAACTTTCCTTGTCAGATCTAAACTCAGAAACTAACAAGTCAATGTGAGACTAGTTAGGATCAAATTATATCTCTTATTACTCATGTTACTAATTCACTACTTGTCCATTAAGTCTCCATGACTTAATGATCTCCAAAATTTGTACATGGTTAAATGAATCACAAATCCATACTAACAGATCCTAGAGTGCAATGATATACATTGAATAACTCAAGATGTATCAATATCCATCACAAAAGTAATCATACAAGCATTCTATAATTAGATTAAGTTTCCATTAGCCAAACATAACTAGTACCAAATTTCACAGCTTAACCTATCTCTATTATATTCATAGTTAAGAGGAAATAATTTTAAAATTAACATAACAAACAAAGGCCAAGGATCACACTGTCCTTACAAACTTATAAAAAGAATAACTGAGATACTATCTCCCCATTTGTTCAACTAGTTACTCAACAAGTTATAAGCTTATCTCAACCCCTTAGACTAATAAGATGTTTTGCACATCCTATTCCATATATAAAAATTTAACATATATAAAATAAAATACACATGCTAGGATTACACCATATAGATCTAAATACTTGAAATCATAATATATTAATCATAGCTAAGATTTCTATTGAATAAAAGAATATGTTTATCCATAACAAGAGTTGTATTTTACATAGAAAAGACATTTTACAATAATTTTATTAATAATGAATCCAAAACAAATTTAAGAAAGGGCATTCAAGCAATCACAATTTTGGCAAGTGCACTTATAGTTTGAAAATAGAATTTCAGAGATTTGAGAATAATTGAGGGCTTGAAATTAATAAAATAAAATAAATAATAATACAAACTCTAAAAAAAACTATATAGAATCATATTTGACACTATTAAATAAGATTTAACCTTAAGAGTGAAGAAACACATCAATCAACCCTTAAAAAAAATAGATTTATCACAATATGAAGCACAATATAAATCTGATAGAGGTGGGTCCGAAAAATTGTGTTATGAATAAACTAAAATTTCCATCAAATTGTAACACAAATATAAATAGATATTTAATTGGGACTAAATATATATAAACTAATAAATCAAATCTAGAGAAAAAAATATGGAAAGAGGGTTTAGATGTATTGTTGAATACTTAGAGTTCTCAACTCGATAATCAAATGATAATAGGAATCAAGGTTTTGTGGCATGATAAATAAAATGCTAAAAACACATTTAACTTAATTTTTTTAAAGTTTTGCTTTTGGGTGCCAGAACCATATTAAGTGCGATTCTAAAAAGTGTTAGGTAGATACAATTATTTTTATGAATGTGCTTCTCTATTTAGAGTCCACTTAGTTTTTTGAAACTTTTCTTTAATCAATGATAAAATATACTTCTTCTTCATGTCCTAGTTGGGTAGTAGACTTGAAAATAATAAGGAAAATGATGTGTTTTGAAGTTTGTGTTATATCCAATAATTGTTGAGCATCCATAATATTTGTCAAAGCCCTAAAAAAATGCAATATAAAAGATAATATTTCAAATAATTACAGTAATTCATGAGTCATGAAACTAATGTAATATGACGTATTGTTAATATGAACTTGAATGATACAATAAATACTCTTTACATGCTTGCTTGATGTCTCTAAAATATTTTTAATTGCTTAAAATATTTTTTATAATAAACTAATATTATATACTTTTTCAAAATTTGTAAATTGAAAAAAACACTAAAATCCCTGCATAAATATATATGACTTGACTTCAAATTAATACAAGCTAAGACCTTTTAACAAATACAACTAATAAATATATCTAAATTATTTTTTAATATTTTTAATTACTTAATACATTTTGGAGAGAAAATAAATATTAAATACAATTTTAAAAAAATATTAAAATGCCAACGTTTACTAAAATTCTATGTACTTATAAATAACTTAAATTTAAAGTAAAAAACTCAATGATTACAACTAATAAATATTTATGGACTAGATTTAGGTATTTATGGTAACACAAATTAAGGAATGTAACATGTGAAGTGAAAGCGAGAGAAAGGCAATACCCTTGAAAATAAAAAGTAAAATTTTCTCACATTGTGAAATGTTAAAATCTAAAATAACATATTTTTAAATAAAGCTATTTTGAAATCATCTCTGCAACAAATTAATTTCAGTATTAAATTTATCTTTAAAGAAAATAAAATTAAAACCATATTTAAATTAACTATTAAAAATTTAATATAAAGCACTTAACAAAAGTGCCAAATAGTTATATAGTCTTAAAAGCCATATTTTAACATCAGTGATGTCTTCCATACAGCTAAAATATTCTTAACATCACTTACAATTTAACTACATGTAGGATGTTCTTCCATTAGCAGCAGCTAAGAGGAAATTTTATTTTTCTTCCATTACCTATTAATCTTATATTAACTCCGAAAACCAGTTAGACCCTGAAGTGGTAAATTTGTAGATTCTCAATTCCCAAGATTTTATAATTTCCGTCCTTCCTCTGCTTATAAAACTTTCCGTAATGGTATCCCTTGTACTTGGGGGGATCCTCTTCACTTACCAACTCATCCAGAGGCCTCATCATCACATCTGGTGAAGGATTTAAGAAAAATGGAATTGATAGTCGTCTTCGCCTATCGTTCACCACCACTCTGTGCTCTACACTCTCGTACCTATCATTAGTCCACACCTACAATGCCAATGCCAGCGAATGTTGGTTCAAACCAGATTATTTTTTTTTTTTAAAAATATATGAGTAGAGCAATTACCTGTACGCAGTCGCCAACATTAACAACAAAGGAGTCCGCGAGGGGGTGGACTTTCAACCAATGGCCATTGTCCTTTCGCCTGACCTCGAGACCTCCGACCTGATCTTGGTAAAGCAAAGTGAGCGCGCCTGCGTCCTTGTGCCTGCCCACGCCCAGTGCCAGCTCGGGAGCCGGGCACTCTGGATAACAATTCAACCGCACAAAGCTCATGTCATCCTTGAAATATTCACTGAGGCGTTTATCAGCTAAGCCAAGGCTTCGCGTTATTAGTTCTAGCAATTTAAGTGATACCTCCCTCGCAGCCTCCGCATACGCCAGGCAAGCTTCTCTACACACGGTAGAATAATTATTTACAAACCCTTAAAACAAATTTTTGAATTGAATAATTGATGCTGGATTAGGGTTTTAAAGTGAACCTCCAGGCCGAAAATACACATCAAAAACTATAATTTTTAATTTTAATTGAAAAACACACTTATATTAAGCAAAATGATATAATAAAAAATATAAAAATTATTCATTTTGTATGAATTGTACAGACATAAAGTATATCTCACTCCAAATGAGAGCTATATAATTTTGTAGACCAAACGTCTGTTGGTGTTAAGCTACACTCGGATCGAAGATGGACTGGTCCAAGAGGGACCAGTAGCTCAGTGGTAGAGCACTCCAGCAGCGTATGGAAAGTCCTAAGTTGGAGTCCTAACTGGTCCATGTCTCAACAACGTCAAATTCCAGTAAAAAGGTAGAGGCATATTGAGGTTACCTGAAATCCGGATGGTCATGTGGCCATCGGTTTGTGATGACCTGCCAAACGTGGTCATCTGGATTGGAAGACGCGGGGAATTGAATTACTTCTCGAGGAGCAAAGTCGAAGACCTCTTTCCAATCCCTCACGTTTTTTGTAAGCTCCGAATCGAAGTAACCCAACGGATTTTGAGCATCTCTTGATATTTTTCTCTTTGCTTGCAGAGGTAATGAGAAGAAGTTGGCTGCCACAGATTCCAGTCGGCGGAGAAGATGAGTTGGGAGGCCGTGGTTTATGAGGTGGAAGAATCCCCAATCTCTGCACGCCTTTTCCACCTCTTGTGGTGAGCTCCTTTGCAGATCTATGACAGGAATACTCAAATCATCAATGGCTGAGGAGTAATACTTCGAGTTGGGACGATGCTCTTCGCTTTGAATAAAGCCTGCTTCTATCTTCCCCTCTCTGCTATTTTCCATCGCCTCCACTCCCATTCTTATTAATTTCTGTTTTTATTTCTGCTCTACTTTCTGGTGGCCTATCTTCCTATCGCATGCCCGGGGATTGCAGTTGAGTAAAAACGTTAAAAAGTGATATATTTACAGTTTTCAATACATTGAATTTAGACGCTCGAGATACATTGACCATAGGCGTTTGAATTATGACGCAATGGCTGACATCACATTGGCATTTTCAGTCGTACTTGGCGTATATAGAGTTTGAAGTTATTCCAGACTGAGACATGTATCTCCGTAATATGTCCGCGTGAATAAATATCTTTCTAAAGCCAATAATTCGTAGGAAATACACTCAGAAATCTGACACGGAAAAAGAAAACAAGTTCAGAGGATGATTGCTGAGAATATTGATCAAATCGGAAAACAAGTTCTATATTCAAACTATGGGTAGGAATAGCAAGTTGAGATGATGATTTCTGGGATGTTCCCAAAGGAAAAAAAAGGAAGATTAACTCATTTTGTAAAGTTCCTAGAAAAATATATAAGAGATTTTAAAAAAAAATCAATGTTAGTCCCTGTAGACTTCTCTCAGTCAAGTTGTCATATTAGGAAGTAAAAACGTCTATTTAAACATTGATATCAGTACGAACAATAAAAAGATACATCTATCTTGAAGATTTTTAAATATATAAAAATAAACCATTATCGACAAAGAAATCAGAAACTCACAATCAAATATATTCAATATGCATAATCAGAGGAAATCAAAAGAAATACAAAATAACCAAAATAAAATTACTTATTCAAATTATTTCAATCATCCTCCATAATAATAAAGATCAATTACAATGTATTTATTGAATTGCATGTAAACATGGTTTTCTTAATAAATAAATAAAATATTTTAAATTTATCTAAATAACAAATTGCATGAAATATAAATTAAAGTTATTTCCAGCGTTTTAAAGGTTTTATTTTCTAAAAATAGATTATTTGAATATTAAATCAATTTTATGATTGTTTGTATGATTGACGCTACTGTAGAACTAGGACTCAACAATAGTTAACCAACATTCTTCCCTTTGATATTTAGTGAACTAATAATTTGATCTTGGAGTTTCAAAAATTGAACTTTTGTCATAACTTTAGAGAAGATATTTGCAACCTATTCCTATGTGTTTATATACTTCAATTGTACATCTTTCCTTTGAACCAAATCTCGAATAAAATGTTATTTCAAATCAAAATGCTTTGACCTATTGTAATGCACTATATTCTTGCTAATTTGATAGCACTAACATTATCACCAAAAATCATTGTAGGCTGAATTTGTTTCTCCCCAATTTCTTCTAGAACTTTTTGGAGCCACAATGCCTGTATACCTACTGAAGTGACTACAATATATTCTCCTTCTGTAGATGAAAGAGCAATTGAACTTTGCTTCTTTGAAATCCATGTAACCAAACCAGAACCAGGTGAAAAATGATTCCCAAATGTTGACTTTCAATCATCCAAACTACCACCCCAATCAAAATCACTAAAACCAAAAAGTTTAAACTTTTTAGTAGCATAATAATGAATACGAAAGCCAATAGTAACTTTCACATACCTCAAAATTTTCTTCATTTCCTTCATATGAATTTCAGATGGCTTAGATATATATCTTGATACAAGAGAAAATGAATAAGTAATATCTGGGCTTATGTGAGTCAGAAACATTAAGCTTCCAACAATACTTCTCTAAGTTGTTTCATCAACTTGTTCAACACTATCTTCTCTACATAGCATAACTCCATGAGTCGCTAGAGTGGAGATTGGGTTGCAATCAACCATATTGAATTTCTTCAACATATCATTTGCATACTTTGTTTGACAAGTGAATATGTCAAATTTACTTTGATGAACCTTTATCCCTAAAAACTATTTCATGAGACCTAAATTTTTCATCTCAAATTCATTCATCATTACAATTTTGAATTCATCCTTCATCTTAGAATTGTTGCCCATATACAACAAATCACCAACATACAAACTTATAATAGGGATATCATTACCTTCTTTCTTGTAATAAAGAGTAGACTCACTTTTGTTTCTTTTGAATTCATTCTATTGAAAATATCTATCAATCCTTGCATACCATGCTTTGTGTGCTTGTTTGAGGCCATACAAAGCCTTCCTCAACTTGTATACTTGACATTATTTACCTTGCACTTCAAAACCTCATGGCTATTCTACATAGACTTCTTATAAGTACCCATTCAAAAAGATGTTTTTCACATCCATGTGATGTATGCTCTATTTCTTTTGATCTCCCAGTGAAATCATTATTCTAATAGTCTCTTGTCTTGAAACTAGTGCAAATGCCTCTTCATAATCTATCCCATACCTTTGAGTGAAGCCCTTAGAAACTAACTTTTCCTTGTGTCTTTCAACACTTCCATCATGGTTGTATTTAGTCTTGTAGACCCATTTAGTACCAATATTTTTCTTATCATATGGAAGCTCTGTAAGCTCCCAAGTATCATTTCTATGAATAAATATTATCTCTTCTTGCATTGATTACACCCAAACATCATTAGTATATGCATCTTTAAAACATGATGGTTGAAAATCAGCTTGTGTAATTAAAACATAATTTATTGTGTCACCTCTTGGACATTCTTCATGTGATTGGCTTCTTGTATGTTGATAAATTTCACTCATGATTTTTACCTTTCTTGAAGAATTAGAACTTTAAGCTGGATCTATGCATGGAACACATGCACTATATGAGGGGCTACTTAATGGACTTGTAGCACTTGGGATTGAAGTAATTGTGGGATACTCATTAGTAATTTCATCATAATTATAATTAACAAAAATAGATTTAGACTTATTAATATTCCTTTTATATTTATCATGACCATACGCTCCCACTTCATAAAAAATAACATCTCTTGACACAATTACATTATTAGTGATAGGATTATAAATCTTATAGGATTTAATTTGTTCATTGTACCCAACAAAAATATAAGACTCACTATTTGGATCTATTTTTTTTCATTTTCTGATCAACTATATGAACATAAGCTAAATAATGAAAAACTTTGAAATATTTGACATTAGGCTTCTTTTCATACCATGCTTCATATTGAGTCATCTTTTCAAGTACACTGGCGGGACTTCGATTGAGAATATATATTATTGTATCAACTACATCACCTCAAAAAGAGTTGTTTAATCCCTTTGTTTGTAATATGTTCCTTTCCATTTCTAATAAGATATAGTTCTTCCTTTCAGCCACACCTTTTTGTTGAGGGGTGTACGTAGTTGTGAGTTCCCTTTCAATTCCATTCAAATCATAATAATTTATAAAATCATTTGAACAAAATTCATCTCAATGGTCAATCCTCAAAAACATTATTCTATAACCACTTTCATTCTCTAGAAGGGATTTAAATATCTTAAATGTATCAAATGCTTCATTTTTTTGGTTTAAAACATAAACCCAACACTTTCTTGAATAATAATCAATAGATGTAATAAAATATGATGACTTGCCTAGATTTTTTGTTTGCATAGGGACAAAAATATCTGATCAAACCAATTGAAGTGGATGATAATCCCTCCATGCACTACCTTTTGGAAACTTTTATCTTGCATGTTTGCCTTTAACACAACCTTCACAAAATTTTCTATGCTCTTCAACCTTGGGCAAACCATAAATTAATTCTTGTGATGTTAGTAACTTCAAAATTTAAAAAATCAAGTGTCCATACCTGAGATTCTATAACCAAATTTTATCTTCATATTACATATTTTCAAGGCTATTACTATCCTCTCCAAACTTCAATGGGAATGTCCTATTCTTAGACATAGTTATTATTCTAACAACCTTATTTCCTTGATTCTTATCATAGTTCCTGCATTGCTTATCATAAAAAACCACCTTATAATTCTTTTCACATAATTGTCCAATTCTCAGCAAATTATGTTTCAAATTTGGGGTCTAATAAATATCATTAATATTTTTCATACCTTCTATAGTATTCATCTTCATAGTTCCTTTTGCTGCAACCTCCAAAGATTTATCATCATCAAGTTAGATATTGGTTTTAAAATTTCTATCCATTGTAGAAAACAACACATTAGTCCCTAACATGTGATTAGAATAACTTGAATCTAAATACAAAACCTCATTATGACTATTTTTAGCTTTGTCATATGGAATGAATAAATTGCATGATGCATCATGATCCTTATTAGCATAATTAGCACTTTTATTTTCATTTCCTTCTTGAAATATACATTCCCAATAAAAGTGACCATAACTATGACAATAATACCATTGAATATTTAATTTATTAAATCTAATTCTACCTTTACCTCTTGCAGTTGAACCACCTCTTCTTCCTCTGTATCCTCTTGAATAATTGTATTCTCTTGAATAATTATGATTCATGTCTTTACCTTGTCCTTTATTGATTTTGATATTGTCTTTGCCTTGTACAAGACTATTCTTATTTCTAGTAATGGTACCTTCATTCTTTGTGATCTTTAATTCTAAGGCAAGACCCTTCTCATCAGTTTCATTTAATGTGTCTCTTAGGCATTCTTCATGGGACATAAGAGATCCAACAAGGTGATCAAACTCAAGTGTAGTCAAATTTTTACTTTCTTTAATAATGATGACAACATTATTCTAGTTTGGTGTTAGAGACCTTAACACCTTTTTTACGACAACCTCTTTGTTCAACATTTCTCCAAGTGTATCCATCTTGTTAATTACATCCTTTACTCTTACACAAAAATCACTCAAACTTTCAGAGTTTTGCACCTTCAAATTCTCAAATTATCTCTTCAATGTTTGCAATCTAACTCCTTTGATTTGCTCACTGACTTGGTAAGCTTATTGTAGAGTTTTCTAGGCATCCTTGGTTATCTTTGCACCTATAATTATTGGAACTATGCTCTTGTCTAGAGCTGTTTGAATATGAAATAAATCTTATGAGTTCTTCTTTTTAGCTTCCTTCTTGGCTTAACTATAATTAGTTGGAATAGTGACACAATCAACTACTTCATCATAACCAATTTTTACAATCTCCCATAATTCTTTTCTTGTCAATAAAGTCATCATCTTAATACTCTATTAGTCATAATAATTACCACTAAATTTTAAAATAAGAATAATGTTAGAGTTTAAAATGATTAATTGTAAAAAATATCTAAAACAAAAAACATTCATCCAAAAACCAAGCTCTAATACCAATTGAAGATTTTTAAATATATAAAAATAAAGCACTACCTAGAAAGAAACCAAAAATTCATAGCCAAATATATGAAATATGCATAATTAGAATAAATCATATGAAATACAAAATAGCCAAAATAAAATTACTTCTTCAAATTATTTGAATCATTCTCCATAATAATAATGATTGATTACAATGTATTTATTAAATTGCATGTAAACATATTTTTCTAATAAATAAATAAAATATTCTAAATTTATCTAAATAACAAATTTCATAAAATATAAATTAATGTCATTTCAAACCTTTTAAAGGCTTTATTTAAAAAAAATAGATAACTGAATATTAATTAATTATTAAATATATTGCATGATTTTTTTCATAATTGAAGATCCTATAGAAATAAGACTCAACAACAATTAACCAACATACCTAAAGCCTTGGAAGGGTGACGAAAAGGTAGAGTATAAATATTTTAATGGAACAAAAATTCATTACATTGTAATGGTCCTTTTCATGTCAAAGGGTTATTTCAATGCTTTCCTCACACTTGCTAAGATGCTTTCTATAGAAGGCCTTACTGTTAGTTTAGTGACCATCCCAATGACTGCCTCCAAATTTCAATCCTAGTAGGCAGTTGGATTCCATATTTATTTCATATTTATCCAACCAACCTCTAGTGGCCCAACCATATGCATTACAAATGCTTGAAAACATGTACATCTCTTGCTCCCTTGGAAACATATGGGTAATAGTCTTGGTGTGTATGTGTACTTTCATTGTAATTTGATATGTAAAAAACTTGCAAGCTTAAAAAATTTAGTGTAAACCATAAAAACACATTAAAAATTACAATTAACTATAACAAAATCAGACATACACTATATGATGAGACTTTTATAGGATCAAGTAGGTATGGAATTCTTGAGTGCGGTCAAACCATAGAATATGCCTCTACTCCCTTCCACCAATGCCCTTGGCATAGATGTTGGTCTGCAAGGCATATGGTTTTCCACTTTTGTTTCCCATAAATTCAAAGTCTAGCTTGTCTTTGTTCATGTAGTTGTTAGAAGTCATTTTCACCCAAATATATCATAATTAAATCATTTTCTTAAATAATGCAACAAATAATTTTCATCTTCATAACATAGGAAAAAAAGGACTTACATAATAAGTGACAATGTGGACACTATATAGATCCATGAACATTCTCTAAATGTTAATCTAAGCCATTATTAGCTCCCCATGATGTTCATAGCCAGGTTTTATTCACCACACCATAACCATCTAATGCCACATCAAAATAACTAAATGCAGTGGATAGGTGATTTTGAATGGATCCATTGATAATATGCATTTAGGAAGGGTGCATGGGTCAAGTAGGAGAATTTGTTAGTTAAACTCCTTAAAGGTTATGGTAGTGGTTAGTCAAATGGTGGTGACATCATTAGTTATGTTGGTGGTCATAGTTAAGTGCACTGGAAGTGTAGGCAGTCATGGTTAGTGGTATGGGGTGTTGAAAAGTGTCACTAGTGGTGGGCCCAGGGGTGCTAACATTAACATGCACATAGTATGTGTGTGTTGATTAACCTCACCCAAACCAAATAGATAAAGATAAAAAACTGTATAGAGAAAATTGTATATTCACATCTATGTGGTACAATTACAGGTCCCTTGGGTAGCCCTTATAAAGAAGGATCCTTCCAAATTAACATTCATTTTCTAGTTGAGTATCTATTTGACCCCCCAAAGATGCAATTTATAATAAAAGTGTGGCATCCTAATATCAACAGTCAAAATGGTGCAATATTCTTGGATATCTTAAGAGATAAGTTGAGCCCAACACTAGCCTTAAAGAAAACATTAATTTCTTTGCATGCTTTGCTTTCAGCATTTGAACCTAGTGATCCTCAGGATGTGGTGGTAGCACATCAATACTTGATAGACTACCCAACATTTTTGGCAACTGCACATCATTGGACATAAACCTTTGCAATGGAAAAGAAGTTACCGATTACCAAACTTTCTTGAAATGGGTCTAGTCTATTCAAGTTGCCATGAGAAAAGCTACCTAATAATATGTGGAGATGATGAAAACACAACAATTCAAAAACTATGCACTAGTAAAGATAAAGTTGGTTCTTTAAGATTTGATTATATAGTCAAGCATGCATTTTAATGCTACTCATTCCATTGTTACACAGTTACAAATTTATGGATGCACATTTCTATTTCTATTTTTATTGTGATTTATGGACATTTTTATTTATAGCCTACATTAGTACACATATTTTAACAAGCGTCATGGAACAACTTTAGTATTTTTTATTGTAGAAGACAGAAAGAGCAAATAGAAAAGTGGCCCTCATGCATCATAGCACCTCCTTGTATTTAATATAATCCAAACACCAAAAAATAAAGATAATTTTTTTGAAGTGTGGGATAGCTATTTTAAAACCCCACAAAATGAAAGGAATGAGAGATCCCAATTGCAGTCATGAATAAAATTCATCTACAAATGAAGTGCAATGTAGATGTTGTAGGTAATAGTTGCATCCACCATTGGTGGTGGAAGAAAACAACATGGAGGAGGTGGGTACACTGTTAGTGATGGCCTTGAATTATATGAGTATGTGTAGTGTGTAATGAATTCCCGAGCCAATAGGTTCAACTACTCTCTGTGATTAGTGGTATAGGCCCTCGAACCACTAACATACATAGGCAAAACTGGTTCAAACACCATGGCTTTACTACTACCTCACATGGCTGATGAAAGCTATTTTAGTGTCCATGATAAATGTCTTCCATGTCCACCCTATTATGAAAAGGATTGGCAAAAACATAATGTAAGAGAAACCCCTTAATCTTGGCATCAACACCAAATGTTATAGTGCAAGGGGAATTTACCAGTAAAATTTATGAAAATAAATAAATGTCTTAAATCAGTATATTATTTTTAGAGATTTTGCATAATTTACTATTAAATTTATGCAAACAATAAATGTCTCAAATCAGTGCATTATTTACAGACACTCAGTTTAATTTACCATTAAATTTATGAAAACAACATAAATGTAAAAGCTGCATTGTTTACAGAGATTTGGTGTAAAATAACCTTTAATTTAGGGGAAATAACCAACAAATTACTAAAAATCTATTCATTTTAATATAATGATCATGTAGTAGGCACATTTTACACAAATTACATAGTAATATCCTTTACTCAGAGAAAATTTCCTACTAATGAGATTTGAACCAAAGCTTAACAAAATTTAAAGAGTAGATGCGATAGATATACAAATTCATGACTCTGTATCCCAGGTATACGATAAATATACAATAAAAATGCAAATATCCTGATCTGTATGATTTGTATAAAAAATTAATTTTAAAACTCGATGTCCTTAATATTAAAATTGATAGTATATTTATATTTTATAGGTTTTTTTAAGGTTTTATCATGATAAACTCAACACAATGCTTGGAGATCTAAATTCCACAATGGGTGAAGCAGCTCCAGATGCGTTAGACATTGTTAGCATGGATTATACATCTCTATGCACAATAAACTGGTCCCATTCTTCTTAAAGATACAACAGATGAGAGGATATTTCATGGTTTCAAATTAATGGGATTTAAATTCTCAGTCAAATAGCTACCACATCTATGTCTATTAAATTGAGAGTGATGAAGGGTACCTGCACGCACTAGCAAGTGAAATGGAATGCATTTTCATGGTCTCCATCTATAGTCTCTCCCTGTAGACACGTCCTCTAGCCAACTATTGTAACTACCAAGCAACTCAACACTGTTTCGAAAAGGGCAGGTAGGAAAATAAACTCAGTGAAATCTTATGATTTTTCCCTTGCTAGACGGACTGTTCTTTCTTTAACCGCAACTAGAAATATTATTATTTTGGAGTGGACATTGAGAAATGATTTCTATTTTCAGCAAACACCATATGTGATTGGCAGTCAATGGTAGAAGACTAGATTAATTACAATGGGCTGATATAATAGTACCTAATTGGGTAGGTACTATTAATGATATTAGTCGATTCACTACTATAATATGATTTTAATTTAGGGGTAAGGATGATATGTTATGAATAAATTTTGTTTTGATTGTATGGAGTCTTTATGATATTTTTAATAATTTAATGATTTATGTTTTTATATTAAAAAATTTTCATTTATTTATTTTTATAATAAATTTTATTTATAAAATATATTTTTAATAATAATATAATTTCCAAAAATTTGGATTGGGAATTAGAGAAAATGTTGGATATTATAAAGCAGGGTTAGTGACTTCCATAAATGTATTTGAGAATTCATAATTTTAATGTTATACAATTACATTGTAATAATGCAAAATATGTGACTTAATGTTCCATTAATATTTTATATAATTTATTTTAAGTAAGATTTTTTTAGTAAAGTAATAACTAATTTTTAATTTTAATAATAAATCATATATTTTTTTATTAGACATTATATTAATAAATATAATAATGAAATTATTTTCTTGATGATACTTAAGAATTGAAGGCAAAATTAAAATTATACCACCTGAATTTAGAATGTTCACTCGCACTTAGGATACATAATTTGAATTTTGTCATTTATATTACCAATTAATAATCACAGTGTATTAAATTGGCATCAAGTAGTGGACAAGATGTGATCTTGTTCATGATTATTTTCAACATTTTGATCCACCACTTAGGCTCATCATTAGGATTATATTCATGAATTAGATCACAAGCATACAGGTTTGCAAGTGTCCAAAATTTAGAGTGTGAAAAGTTGGGTGCGATTAAAATTAGATAATATTTGATATTATATCACATCTGCAAAGTCAGTTTGGGGTCACATCATCAAAGTGGGAGTCATAATCAAAATTATATATGCATTACACATTTAGGTGGACTTCGAAAATATATCCATGCAAAGGGGGAAAAGGTTTTTGAACATAAAAAGGTTTGTGATGTGTGGTGATATAGGATCATGACATGTGTCACAAGCCCAAATAGTCTCATATTGTAAATAAAAAGTGTTGAGGCACAAGGGATCATGTTGCACAGTGTGCACAATGATGCCATGTGTCACCATGATTTGAAGTCACAATGTCACATCATGAGGTGGGGCAACTTTGTATCAAAATTAGGGATATAATGATACTTGTATATATATATATATATATATATATATATATATATATATATATATATATATATATATATATATATATATATATATATATATATATATATATATCAGCTCTAGGTGGGATTTTAAATCCCAACATGTCTGTCCAAAGCCTTTGGGGCTATAATTATTTTTTGGAACATAATGGTGGATACAAAAAAAGATGAAAGAAAGTGCTCCATGGTGTGAAGAGATCACCTTAGTTAAAAGAGTTATACGAGTTGTAAATAAATCATTCTAGATGATGCTTAATGATGGCATTCTATACATACTAGAAAAATAATGTCAAAAAATAATGGTGGACTAGCATAAGATAATTGTTGGAAGAGAAATCCATAAGAAATATGGATTATATAATCTATCAATTCACTTAGAGAAATATTTGTTTATTGATGACCCATTCATATTAGGGAGAAAACTTCATGAAAATGAGTTTTCTTATTAGTCCCAGAGGGAGACTATTGGCATTGTTTTTCTTTCACTTGTTATTACTATTTATTTTTTTAGCCTATCAAGTAATTCTATTTTTGCTGCACATATGTCTGTTACCTATTGTTCTAAGCTTGTGTGAAGGTAAGATGCAGGATTTCAAAGGATTATAATATAATATTAATTTTCCTATGTGTTGATTGATAGTATTTTTTATATGTTATAGAGGGCCACACGTGATTCAAGGCAAGCTCATTTAATTCTGAATGCCAATTTCTTAATAACCAAGTCATTTAATTCTATAAGGATGGGTGGTGCCCTTGATGCCATCCATCTTCCAGTTATTGCTAATTATCGAATGTTTCAATGAAGAGTTTTCATTGAAGACAAGCATGGGGCTGCATTTGCAATAGAGATCATAAAAAAACCATTGGGAATTTTGTCTAGCTTTCATTGGTTTCTTATACACTGCAAGCTACAATAATTTTGATGAAAGAAAGCATATACTGGGTCTAGTCCATCAACCTCAGTGCTTATGGTTATCCCCTTGTCACAAAAGATCGTAAGTTCTATGTTGGCTATTTTTTGTGTTAAATTTTGTTTTACATTATAACTTTAGATGGGTGTTGTTAGTGCCCAATACTTCAATGAAGCAATTGAGCCCTTTTTAAGTATAAATTCTTAATTTGTAAAGCCAAGTTGAATTCATGTTTGAGCATCTGAAAACCCTTGTTCCCATCTCCCTAGTTTAGGCCCTTTGGCTGGAACAATTTATGCAGGAACACTTTAAATATGCCGTGAATTTAGTTTAATTTTATACTAAGGTTTAGTCATGTTTATTTACAAGACCAAACCTTAGTCTAAAATTCATATTTGGTCCCTTTTATATCTCGTGGCCCTTGGTCCTTTTTATCTATTAACATGGTCTAACTAACGATGGATCACTTTATTATAAACTTAGCTTAAAGTCCTATCCTAAAGCTTCTATCATATTTATTAATGCAACAAAACCTTACACTAAGACTTTATACTAAATCCTTTATTCCTTGAACTCTGACTTAATTGTCTTCATGTTAATTTGAAGCCAATCACATCTGACCTAGCAGATCACAATAGAATAGTGTTCGTTATCTCAATGAGAGATGATTTGATGGTGAGTGAAGGTTATTAAGTCAAAGATCCTCTGAAGGGATGTGACAAGAACAAGTGTATTAATCTTAGTGAGAAACTAAGCAAATTGATAGTTTATAATCGATCATGTATCCAAGATATCGATGACATGAATGAGAGTATAAGTTTCAAAGGGTCTAAGTCTAATACAGTAGTGACATGTGTCACAACCATGATGAAATAGATATAGATCAATGGTCAGCATTCGATCCTAGTTTTAAAGGATAAATGGAGTACATTTGATCTGAGCAAATGAGATCATGCTGCAAGTAAAGAGTTGATAATTTAATGAGGCCAAAGATATAATGAGAGGTTTTCATGTGACACAATAGCATTCGAGCAATCGATACTATTTTCAAGGTACACATAGAACCCATAGAGCTACCAAGTGGTAGGATATCAAAGGCCCTAATCAGGATCAACGACCCATGATGAAGTCAAGGCCCATAAAATTCTTAAAATATCAATGGTGTGTATTTGATCTAGCTTAAAACTTGTATGAGAAAGTGACATGTGTCTAGGTTAGAACCAATTAAGTAGTTTAATCAATTTTAAACTCTACGAATGCTTAGTTGAATTTGATGTGGTGTGTCACATGCTAGTATGTGTTAATATTTAGTTTTAAATCTAAAATTGATGGTTCCTTTATGGACAAATAAGAATATAAATCATAAAATAAGGTCTATGGGCCATTCCAAAGCATATTTTCCAAATGGGCATGGATAATTTTATAATTCTACCATGACCAAAACATTAATGTGTCATAATTGCAAGAACAAGTTATTCCATGGCATGTATAAGAGGAAAGACAACTATCCAAAAAGTTCTAGTTGTGTAAGTAAGTGGTCAAGAGCATCTCTAGGCAGTTACACATGAGGACAAAGTTCTTTTGGTCTCGACCAAAAAAATTCACCTTCCAAATCATGTAAAAGGCATCTCCAATCAAGAAATCAAAGTGTTTATTGTAAATATGCATCAGTCCTTGTAGAAGCAATTAGAGCAATGATTTTTATGGAAAATAGATAAATATTTTAGGCATGTCAAGGAATAATTTCCAGTTGGGAGCATCTTGGCAGAATTTGGAGGGTTGTTTTGAAATTTTACAAATTGCAACCCATATTCCAAGATTTGAAAATGGTAAAAAGTGTATAAATAGAGGTTTTCTCCTCTATTCTTTGGTTATTATTGGTTTTTCATTTTTCTCTAAG
Source organism: Torreya grandis (assembly GCA_037957365.1). Classification (NCBI taxonomy): domain Eukaryota; kingdom Viridiplantae; phylum Streptophyta; class Pinopsida; order Cupressales; family Taxaceae; genus Torreya; species Torreya grandis. The sequence goes on from JARHVA010000230.1 coordinate 1,518,255, forward strand.
TCTAATTTCTATAAATTTATTGGGATCAACTATTGTTTGTAGATATTGTCTCCCTTACTAAGGTGGTTGTAAGTTTACAACCATTAGCAAGATATGAGGGTATATTTATGTCTCCTTTGTCTAACATGGATAAATCTCACCATGCTTGTCCCCATGGCATCATTTTAAAACACTGATGTATGTAATATCTCTTTACAAGTTAATGAAAATGTTTGTGGTTCTTTGTTATTTCCTATTGATGAAGTATAACAATGAGTTTTACAAGTTATGTTCATTGGACATTTGGGTTTGTGTTCATTATTGGTTATCATTTTGAGCATATATCTATATTATAAATACTTTCTGCATTATTTTAGGATATGTTGTTCAACTTGTTAGGGCACCCTAGGTTTATAGATTTGACAGGGAAAAGTGTTTGAAAGTTTAGTTTCAGTGTATGTTGTATGTCTTACTTTGATCATTTGGTATGTACCATTAGCTTACTTATGAGTTTTTGCTATATATTTGTGAAATAATATTTTCATGAATACTGCAAGATGCCTTGCTGTTTGAAAACCACTAGCACACCACCATTCTTTTTATAATTAACAAATTGTCTTACCTTGTCCTAACCTACAAATAATACACTTTTGTTGCATATAATAAGTGTTATTTGTCTATAAATACATAAGATATTGATTATATAACATGCATTTGCATTTTGTTCTTTAAAGACCCAACACTACATTTTTACATTATGCCCATGTTATTAAAAATTCTTTCAAATGAAGATTGCAATCACTTTCACATCTACCTTTAGTAGATTGTATGTGATCTAGAAAATTTATTCATTTCATGTGATAACCCTTCCTATGTGGATTGAACAATTTTGGTTGTGCCCTAGTCACATTTATGTCTCTTTTTACCAAAAATCCCCATGGAGGTTGAATTGCAAAATCTCTCCATGTGAGCTAACTACCCCATAGGTCCTCTAACCTTTGTTTATACAAATCTAAAAGTATTAGGGAGCTGACCATACCCTCTATTGATGCCTCTTAGTCATTTTCTCTGTTTGGTCAATTCTATATGCCAAAACCTTCCTTGGATACAATGACATACTAACAGGTTTTTTAATATGTGTTTGACCTTTTCTTCAAGTGTGCAAGGTTGAGTGAAAGAGGTGTACAATTGGGAACTAACACTTTGTTGGTACCATTGTGAGGGATTAAATTGAAGTCCTGGTTACTTGTGTTGTCGAGGACTCTTGTAGAGAACTGTAAGTATTTCATGTTATGAAGTTCTCTACTATTATTTTCTACATTTGGACTATTTTGGCCATCAACACTACATCAATCCATTGGGGATGTGTCAGGAATTGAAATATTTGATAATTTGACTTCACTTGAGTTTATTGTAAAGAGATGTTAAAATTATATGTTCTAAGGTGATTTCTCCCCTCTTGGACATAATTATAAAAAATTTAGTGTCTTTGCCTTTTATCTCATCATTAAATTTAGTGAGTATGTTTTCATCATGTATCACAATCAATGTGTTAACTGTTATATTCTAGAATTATGATTCTATTGGTAACTCCAACTTTACTATCTAGTTCAAGGAAGATTGGTGCCTATTTTGCATATCTTACTTTTCAGTTTTGAGTGTTTTATTGCTTTCAAAGGTGGAAGGATTGATATCATCCTTCAAAGGTGACCCCTCCAAGCAACTTGTCTTGCCCCTAAGTATTCATCAAAGAAGAGTGAGACAAGTTTGGAGGCCTATTGAAGGGCAAGGTTCATCTACTAAATAATGTCCTGACTACCAAGATTATGATAATATAATTTTTTTTGTTGAAATTCCAATTACTAAGGACTTTCATGGCTATTTTACTCATTCTAAAACTTTTAGTCCTATCTATTATCCAGATCCTTCTCAACCAACTGAATCCCCTACCAAGTTTGATCCTACAAGTCCCCCTCATTCACCCCCTCACATACCTTTATCATTTGTTCTTGAACCTCTAATTAAACCAATCATAAGGCATAGGGACCTAGATGAGAATGAGCATCCTACATTATGTGTTCGCAAATTTAGGCCTATAAATTTTAATGACATGGAAGGTTATCCTAACGAAGTCCCAAATGAAATAATGAAATGTCTTCAAAAGTTTCAAGGGAACAATACATTGAGTGGTGATAAACACTTGATATATTTTCATAATATTAATGAATATTATGAGGTAGAGCACGAGGATGTGTGCATTAATTTATTTATGTACATGCTAGAGGAAGATGCTTGTGAATAGTCCAATTCTCTTCCTTGTGGATGAATTAATTCATGGGAAGAAATGAAGAAAGTTTTTAGGATTTAGTATGGTGCTAGAGTTGATCCAAGGTTCCTTTTGGCTGAGTTTGAAAAAATCAAGAAGAATCCAAATGAGTTCATGTAAGACTTCAACACATGTTTCAAAAAATCTATGATATGGTTGCTTGAGAACATAAGGATTAGTGATATAACATGTTTGATAAAATACTATGATGCCTTTGATAATAAGGATTCATATTACTTGCAGGATAAGGCTCCCATAAACCTATAGTTGGCATTTAATATGGCCATCTAAATTGAAAGCAACATAAAGGCTATGGGAAAGCCCATGAACAAGAGGGCTTACGTGAAGTTGGTCAATCTTGAAAAAACATAGTCCATTAAGAATACCAATCTTAAGGAGATGGTTAAGACTCTAGCCTCTGCTATCAAATAAATATCATACAAGTTTTCTAGGACTGAGAAGGGGGTCCCTCATGTGTCTACCAATTAAGAGAGGGATCCAAATCTAAATCAAGCAAAAAAGGGTTTACTTTCCATAATCAAGACAATGATAGAGGGAATAGGCCTACACATAATAAAAGAACAGATAGACATCATAATAGAGGGACAATGAATGAAGTGCCTGATCTGTTAAACTCCAAAGTGAATGCAATAGGTTATGACATTGATGTTAATTGGTGTGACAAGTGCTTCCTTCCGCATCTTCTATGTGATACAACTGAAATGATTGATGAGGATGTGGATGAACCTGAGTCTGCATCATCTGCTAATGATATTATGATGTTCAATTGTCAAAGTCCCCAAAGCAAGATATCTACCTCTATTAAATTGATGAGTGTTATTATTGTTGATCAATTTTGGAGTGTGGTACAAAAGGTATGTGTCCCAACTTATGAACTTTCTTGTGAGGTTAATATGGCACAGATATATGACTTACCTATTCATGGTTTTGAATTTTTAAAATTAGTGATGATTGAAAAATATGATGGGGGAATTGTGTCAATTAAGGATAGGCAGTTATTAATTAATACAAAAATTACCCAAGAGAAGAAATATTATTTGAGAAGTAGGCAATCGACTATTGCTCCTCAAGACACTACCCCTAAAAATCCAAGGGCATGGGATGCAAGTAAGGAAGCTAAAAAAACTATGGCATTTTCTAATATTTCCAAACCTATACCCATTTCCCAAGGTGTTGCTGAATTATTAATAATACATGAGCATAGGAAGAGGGAATTTGAATACATGGAATTCGGTGAGAAGTCAGCTGCAAATGAAATTGATTTACCCCAAACACCTCTAGAAAGTGATGAAGAATCTAAATAGGTTGTTGTACCTGCTCCAAAATTCTATTTGGGGACCACATTAATGGAGATTCAACATAATGTGGATCCATTTTATACAACCCTATTGATCAATGGTCTTATTGTTCATAATTGCATGTTTGATTTCGGTGATTTTTGTAACATAATACCCTTGGGTGTATTAAATTATCTTGGAGTCAAGATTAAATCATTCTTTAGCAAGTTATACCATAGACGCATGAGAATTTATAAATGTTGGATAAGTTAAGGGGTTGGTAGTACAGTTGGCAGTGCATCTAGGTAAGTATTTGAATATGAACATGATAGTTATGGATTGCCCACCTATGTGGGGGATGATATTGTCACATGAATGGGTTGTTAGTATGGATGTAAGTGTACAAATGGAACTTTCCTATGCCACCATTCCATTGGAGGTTAAGATGGTAAAATTTATAGAGAGCCAAAGATACTACATGTAATTGAAGATCCAAAACATGCTCAAAGTGAAGTATTTCATGTAGATGTTAGGCTTGGGAACTTCATTGGTAATATTGACACTAATGAAAAACCTACTATTCTTGATGTTGAACCTGACAATGAAGGTGAATTTTAGAAGGTATGTTTTGATGGAGCTTGTTCCAATCTCAGAAATGGATCAGGGATTGCATTATATTCCCCCAATGGTAAGTGTTTCAAGTTTTATTTGCAACTATACTTTGAGTGCATTAATAATACTATTGAGTATGAGGCACTCTTGCCTGGTTTATGAATTTCCCATGAATATGGAATTAAAATATTAATTGCCAAGGGTGATTGTGAGATAGTGGTAAAACAAGTCCATAATACTTGTGCCACCAAAAACAAAAGGTTGAAATAATATCAAAATGTTGTCTGGGATTTGCTTGAATTATTTGATGCATTTAATCTTTATTATCATGATAGAATTTTCAATGAACAAGCTGATAGACTTGTAGGGTTAGGTGCTCAATTTGATATTGAAAATATAATCCCTCATTATTGGTATCAAGTGGAGGTGCTTGTTGGGCTTTGAATCCCAGACAATGTTCATCACTGGTAGGTGTTTGATGATGATGAAAAAATTATAAACTTTCTAAATTATGAAGTTGAGTTCCATGATCAACTCATAGACTTGAAATCTATGGTTTAGGTTTCTGACAAAAAGGAAACATTTTTTGGAAAGAAAATTATCTAGCTGAAGACAAACACACTCCCTAGAGGATTAGTAAGATTAGAAACAGATTATGATGGAGTGGATAAAATCAAGACTCGAGACTCATTTATTTCAAAAGATGTGACTAAGTGTAATTTGGGTTCTCATGAGTATCTAAGGAAGGTTTGGTTGGGTACTCACCTAAGTATAAATGAGAAGCAAGCTTACACGCAGCTACTACGAAAGTACCAAGATTATTTAAAATGGTCTTAATATAAGTTGAAAGTGTCTAGGGAAGACTTGTTCCAACATGTCATCCTATTGTAGCCTGATAACAAGCCTTTCAGGAAGAAATAGAGACCTATTAACCTCATATTAGCCACTAAGATGTGAGATGAGTTAAAGAAGCTAAGAAATGGTGGTATCATTCGGCCCATCAAGTATTCATCATGGGTTTCCAATTTAGTCCCTATGAGAAATAAAAATGGTGACATCCACTTGTGTGTGGATTTCCAAAATTTGAATAAAGCTTCATTAAAAGATAATTATTCCCTACCCAATATGGACAAATTATTACAAATTGTTATATGATTAGAGATGTTATCTACTTTAGATGGTTTCTTAGGATATAAATAGGTTATGGTGAAGGAATCTGAGAGACCCAAGACCATATATAAAATGTGTTGGGGCACGTATGTATATATAAGGATGCCTTTCAGGTTAATGAATGTTGGTGTAATGTTTTAGTGATATATGGATCTCATTTTTATAGGGATGATTAATAAGTTTATAGTTGTGTATCAAGATGATATTACTATGTACTCCAAGACTAGAGAAGAACATTTGGAGAATATAGAGAAAGTGTTGATCAGATGTACAGAGTTTGGCATTTCACTCAATCCAAAGAAATGTCACTTCAAAATATAAAATGCCAAGTTATTGGTATATATAGTGTCCAAGGATGGTGTCATGATAGACCCTAAGATGGTAGAAGCCACTGACAAAGTGCCCATCCCATAGTCCAAGAAGGGAATTCAGTCCTTCTTTAGAAAAATTAATTTTGTACGGAGGTTTGTGTCCAACTTTGAAAAGATTAATTTTCCTGTCACTTCTATGTTGAAGAAGGACCAAGACATCAAGTGGAAAGATAAGGATATGCAGGCATTCAATGACATCAAAGGAACTTTAAATTTTGCTCCTATTATTGCCAGCCTTGATTACACTAAGCCACTTTAGAAATTCTATTTTACATCATACAATATCGTTGTAGCTATCCTTTTGTAAAATAATGAATATGGTCATGACCATCCTATGGATTTATTTATCAAAGCTATGCAAGGTGCTAAACTGAATTACATGATCATAGAAAAATAAGCCTTTTCTCTTTTGAAGGCTATTAAAGCATTTAAACCTTATATTTTGAGCTCAAAGATTATTTCTTATGTTCCACATACCATGGTGAAGGACATTTTAACTCAAACTAAAGTATCTGGCAAGAGATGTAGGTGGGTCGACAAGTTTCAAGATTATGACATGAATATTCAAACCACCAAGTTAGTATGAAGCATGGGTCTAGCCAAGCTCATAGCTGAGACTAATTTGTAATTCATTGAGGTAAATACTACTATTTTCAATGTTGATGATTCCTTAAATCAATTTAACATGTCTGTATGGTATAAAGACATTTTTTATTACTTGAAAAATATGAATGTCCCCCTAACTTGGATAATAATCAAAGGAGGACTCTTATGCTTGATTTCCAAAAGTACCTCTTGATTAAAAATGGACTTGCATGGAAGAATCTAGATAGGAATCTTCTAAGATGCATGCTAGAAGAACAAATTGCTGACTTGATCAAAGATTTACATAATGGATTATTTAATGGCCATTTTACACTAAAGTCACAACTCATAAAATTTTGAGAGATGGTTATTAGTGGTCGTCACTATTTAAAGATATTGCTCAGAAAGTTATAATGTTTGAAAAATGTCAGCACTTTACTAGGATGATGTAATCTTCAGGTTGTCTTCCTTTACAACCTGTGATAATTGAAGGCCCATTCAGACAATGGGTAATATATTTCATTGCAAAAATTATTGATTCGTCAAGCATTGGACATAGATGGATAATATTTGTAACTCACTACTTCACAAAATGGGTTGAGGTGGTCCCTACAAATAAGGCTACAAACTAGGTGGTTATGGATTTTTTACTAAATTAGATTATTTGTAGATTTGTTATGCCTATCAAAGTTATTGTTGATAATGCCATGAGTTTCAAAGCTAAACCTTTAGTGGAATTGTCCAAAGATTATGGGATTGAATTGAACTATGATTCAAATTACAACCCTCAAATAAATAGGCAAGTAAAATATAGTAAAAAAACTTGATCAAAATCATTAGATGAACATTAGAAGCAAATAAGAAGAAGTGGGGTGAAAATCTAAGGTTTGATTTGTAGGATGACAGAATCATGCCCAAGAGAGTTATAGGCAAAAGCCCTTTTAATCTTGTCTATGGATCTCAAGGAATTTTACCTATGAATTTATAGTTGCCAACCTATCAGCTCATGCAACAAATAGAAGGTGATGAGCAAATTAACCACTATGAAAGTATGATAAACCAGATTATTGAGCTTGATGAAATTCAAAGACAAGCTCATAAAAGACAACTAAAGTTTAAGGAAAAGCTAAATAATATATTTGATAAGAAGGTCACTTCAAGAACCTTTCGAGTAGGTGATTTGGTTATTCTTTGGAATAGTAGGCATGAAGATAAAGACAAGCATGGCAAATGTTATGCATTTTGGATGGGTCCCTATTTGCATCGAATGTCAGATTGGGTAACACACTTTTTTCCTAAAAGACTTAGATGGTGAAATACTAGAGCTGCCAATCAATGGTAGACATATAAAACACTTCCTTGATTGAGTTTTCAACTATGTACATAATTAAATAGTTTATAGTCTTGTTGTTTTGTTTTTTTGTTGTCCCTTTACTTTGGGCCTTGCTTGTACAGTTTCCTTTCATGCTTTTGTCATGTGTCCATTTGTAGATCCTACTAATCTATTTTTTTTAGTATACCTTTTTGTGTTGAGCCTTCATGGTCTCTATTGATATAAACTAACTAAGTGTTGAATTTGTGACCTAATGGATTAACACCTGGTCTTACGTTCTGGGGTTCTTTGCACACCTGTACGGGCTGTACATCTATAGATGAGAGCTAGTGTTAGTGCCCAAAATTGCACTAAAGCAATTGAGCCCTTTTTAATTATAAATTACTAATTTTTAAAGCCAAGTTAAATTCATGTCTGAGCATCTTAAAACCCTTTTTCTAATTTCCCTAGCTTAGGCTCTTTGATTTAAATTCAAATTTGGCAAGAATAATTTATGCGAGAACACTTTAAATATGCCATGGACTTAGTTTAAATTTATATTAAGGTTTAGTGATATTTATTAACATGACCAAACCTTAGTCTAAAATTCATGTTTTGTCCCTTTTATATCCTATGGCCCTTGGTCCCTTTTATCTATTAATATGCTCTAACTAACGATTGGTCCCTTTATTATAAACTTAGCTTAAAGTCTTATCATAAAGTTTCTATCATATTTATTAATGCAACAAAACATTAGGCTAAGAATTTATACTAATTTCTTTATTCCCCAAACTCTGACTTAATTGTTTTCATATTTATTTGGAGCCAATCACATCTAACCCAACATATCATAATTAACAGGTGTGCATTAGCTCAGGGAGAGATGATCCAATGGTGAGCAGAGGTCATCAAGTTAAAGATCCTCTGAAGGGATGTGAGAAGGATAAGTGTCTTAATATTGGTGAGAGACCAAGAAAATTGATGGTTCATGATCGATCATGCATCTAGCAGATCGATGATGTGAATGAGAGTATACTTTTCAAAGGGTCTACGTCAAACATGATAGTGACATGTGTTACAACTATGATGAATTAGATATAAATCAATGGTAAACATTTGATCCTAGGATTAAAGGATCAATAGAGTGTGTTTGATCTGAACAAATTAGATCAATGGTGTGAGCAAAGAGTTGACAGTTCAATAGGGCCATAGATCTAACAAGAGGTTGCCACATGGCATGATAGCATTCAAATAATTGATAATGTTTTTAAGGTACATAGGGAACCTGAAGAGCTGCCAGGCGGTAGGATCTCATAATCCCTAATTAGGGTTAATGGTCCATAATGAAGTCATGGCCTAGACACTTCTTTAAATATCGATGATGAGTATTTGATCTAGCTTCAAAATTACACGATAAAGTGACACATGTCTAGGTTGGAGCCAATTAAGTAGCTTAGTCACTTTTCAAATCCATTAATGCCTAGTTGGATCTGATGTGGCATGTCAATGTCAGTATATGTTAATATTTAGTTTTAAAGCTAAAATTGATGATTCCTTCATGGATAGAAAAGAATTCAAAGCATAGAAGAAGGTCTATGGGCCATTCCAAATCATATTTTCCAAATGGTCGTGGATCATTTTCTACTTCTACCACAACCAAATCATTCCTATGCCATCATTACAAGAGTAGGTTGTTCCATGGCATGTATAAATAAAAAGGTATTTATCCAAGAGGTTTCAGTTGTGCAAACAAGTGGTCAAGGGAATCTCTAGGTAGTTACACATGAGGACAAATTTTGTTCGGCCTCTACCAAAAAATTTCACATTTTAGATCATGTATAAAGGCATCTCCAGTCAAGAAATCAAAGGGTTTATTAAAAATATTCATCATTCCTTGTAGAGAGAGTTAGAGCAATGATTTTTCTAGAAAATGGATGAAGATTTTAGGCATGGCAAGCAATATTTTTTTGACTGGGAGCATCTTGGTGGAATTTGGAGGGTTTCTCCTCTGTTCTTTGGTTATTGTTGGTTGTTCATTTTTATCTAAGTCTAAGTTTTGCAAAAATTTTGGGATCAACTATTGTGTGTAGATCTTGTTTCCCTTTATAAGGTGGTTGGAATTGTATAGCCATTATCAAGCTCTGAGGGCATGTTTATGTCTCCCCTATCCAACAATGAGAAATCTCATTATACTTGTCCACATGGTAGCATTTTAAATAATTGATGTACGCAATATCTCTTTTTAGGTTAATGAAAATGATTTTGATTCTTTGCTATTTCCTATTGATGAAGTACATCAATGTGTTTTGTAAGTTATGCTCATTGGACATTTGGATTTGTGTTCACTATTGGTTATCATTTTGAGCATAGATCTAGATTATAAACCCTTTATGCATTATTTTAGGATATGTTGTTGAATAACTTGTTATGGAACCGTAGGTTTATGGATTTGACAAGGAAAAGTGTTTGAAAGTTTAGTTTTAGTGTATGTTTTATGTCTTCTTAGGATCATTTGGTATGTCCCATTAGCTTGCTTATAAGTTTTTGTTATATGTTTGTTAAGGAATATTGTCATCAATACTTCAAGATGCCTTGCTGTTTGAAAACCACCAACATGCCACCATTCTATTTATAATTAAAAAATTGTCCTACATTGTCTTACCCCATAAATAATACACACTTATTGCATATCATAAGTGTTATTCACTTATAAATGCATAAGATCTTGCTTATATAACATAGATTTGAATCTTGTACTTTAAAGACCCAACACTACATTTTTTCATTCAACCCATGTTGTTAAAAATGATTTCAAATAGAGATTTTAATCACTTTCACATCTATATTCAATAGCTTGTATTTGATCTAGAGAATTTATTCATGCTATGTGACAATCCTTCCCGAATGGATTGAAAAAGTTTGGTTGTGCCCTGGTCACATTTGTGTCTCTTTATGCCAAATATCCCCATGGAGGTTGAATTGCAGAATCTCTCCATGTGAGATAGCCACCCCATAAGTCCTCTCACCTTGGTTCAGGTAGAGCTAGAAGTAGCATGGTGCTGACCATACCCTCTGTCGATGCCTTTTAGTCATTTTCTCCATTCGGTCCATTCTAGATGGCAACCCCTTCTCCAGCTACAACAACATACTAGCATGTTTTTTAATCTTTGTTTGTCATTTTATTCAAGTGTGCAAGGCTGAGGAAAAAAGGTGTACAACTAGGAACCAACGGGTGCTTCTCATAATGCCATCCTCCATTTATCCATACCATCTGATTTATAATTTGATAAAACATTGGGACTGAGCCTACTTATTGGTCAATAGCAGACTCAAGTTCACATGGATACATACCTTTTCCTGATGCTATCTATTGGAGCATGGCAGTATTAATAGCACAGATGATATCAAAATTTTCCCTCTATCAATGCTAGTTAATTACAAGCATAATTTTTCCCCTTGAAATATTAGAGGGCCCAAAAATTCAATATATAAGAAGAACATGTATGTAGTATTACATGGAGTGCACTGTGAAGAAATCAAAAGTAGAAAACATGTGTGCTTGGAAAGTGCTAGAGCTATGTGGGCATTGTTGTATGGAGTATAGTTTTAACAAGCCAAGGCCAAGGATTTCTAGGTGGGCTCCTACCTCCCCCCTGTAACCTCCAATGTAGGTATTTTTTCTTGGGCTTTATTCTAAGATGGGTCTTTTCCCCAATGGGCATTTAGGATGGGGGGGCACTTTATTATGAGGACTAGTGTTTTTAGTTTGCAGAGTGTTCAATAAAATTTCAAACTATTAAGATATATAGTATATGGTGATATGTATGAATCATAGATATTTTATCATGACTAATACTCATTAATAATTATTTGATAATGATCATTAACTGTTATGTATAGGAAAACTGATTTCTTAAAACACAAATTTACTACAAATTTTGTTCCACTGTGTCAACTTAATCATGTTTTGTGACTGTAAAAAATGCAAGGGAAGGCCTGCATGTGAAAATATCAAGGTACCTCATTTGTTTATCATGTGCTTTTGAGAAAATTGTCAAGCAGAGATATAAAAGTTACATCACATCCATTTTTACATATAAGATAGACTTGGCACAAAGGGTAGATCTGATTCCAGACCAAGTGATTCTATGGAATGTAGTCTGAAAATTAATACATGTCCACTGTTTCGGGGCTTACATCTATTTCATATCTCAATGCAAGTAGACAAAAAAGACATCACAAAAATTAGAGGAAGATACATATCTCTCTGTAGCCTCTACAACCATAGTCTCAATTATTTATCAAAGCTTTATTTCTGACCTTTCTTGATTTCTGCATGAAAATGGTCTTCATGATTTAGCTTTCATGGTTTAGCCTTCTCGACCATTAGGGCTTGTGCAGGGCCTTCGAAACTACATCCATGAACAATAGGCATCTCCAAACTGCGCCGCAGGGACTTGGCACTTCATGTCCCTTGTTATAAAATGGCTTGGCATGTATTTATATGTTGACACAATATGATTATTTCATCTCTTTGGAGAGTATTATTTACTATAGTCACAAAATCATTTTTTAGTTGACAATTGAAAGGAAATAAATACTGGTTATGTTTGGCGCTGAGTTTATTTGAAAGAAAAATAGAATAAATTTAATCGTATATACATAATGATATCTATATTATCAGTAATCAACTTTTTAATCACTACAAAACGTGTTAAATGATCATTGATCCTCTCCACTGAATTACTTTTATATAGAACTCTCGAACTGTAGGACCTCGGAGCTACCTTTATATTGAAACACATGAATATATTTAATAAAATCAAGTCATACGAAACCTATCCTAATGCAGCATTTTTAGTATTTGTACGTTTTCGTACATTTTGCATAGCAGTTATGGTAGATACAGAAATCCAGCATTGACAGCCTTCCAATTGTAGGAAAGACCATCTTCTTTACGAAGTAAAGATATTTCATTTCTTAAAATTCATGAGTTCAATCCAATTCATAGAGTGACCCTCCTCCCTAGGCAAAGAAGAGTTAGATGCATTATTTTGGATAGTGCCCAAATCAAAGCGTGTGGCCCAACCTTGACCCCATTGGGGCGTCTAAATACACAGCTTGAATTTCCCATCATTGCCTCGTCGGCCACTATAAGAAAATATATCATTTCTCGTAAAAGTAATACGTATATATCGTGTGAATGTGAATATTGTAGTGCATTTCCAGTGTCTTCAGTTTTAATATTACTAAGCTAGAAGAATGATAGTGGTACCAGTGTTTCAGAGGGCTGTGTTATCGTTTCCGAGGCAGCGAAAATCTTGGACGCCAAACGTGTACAGAAAGAATTGAAGCAAATAGAGAAAGTTAATAAACTGTGTGGAGTAAGCATTGAACTATGCGGGGAAAATGATATCTCACATCTATGTGGTAGAATTGCGGGTCCGTTGGGCACCCCTTATGAAGAGGGATCCTTCCAAATGGACATTCGTTTGCCAGCTGAGTATCCATTTGAGCCCCCAAAGATGCAATTTAGAACAATAGTGTGGCATCCTAATATCAGCAGCCGAAATGGTGCGATATGCCTGGATATCTTAAGAGATCAGTGGCGCCCAGCACGGGCCTTAAAGACAACATTAATTTCTTTGCAAGCTTTGCTTTCAGCAGGTGAGCCTAGTGATCCTCAGGATGCGGTGGTAGCACACCAATACTTGACAGACTACCCAACATTCTTGGCAACCGCACGTCAATGTACATAAACCTTTGCAATGGAAGAGAAGGTAGCAGTTACCAAACTTGCTTGAAATGGGTCTGGTTGAGATTTCGATTATGTAGTCAAGCCCGCATATGCCATTGTTACAGCTGTAGTAGTTCAATGCTGCTCATTCCATTGTTACACTTCAACTAATTTACGGATGCACATATTCTTTATTTTTATTGTGATTTATTCCTAGATCAGTACACATACTTTAATGATGATATTAGTCACTTCATTAGTGTAGTATGATTTCAATTTAGGGGTAAGGATGATATATTATGAATAAATTTCGTTTTAATTGTATGAAGTCTTTATAATATTTTGATTTTTTTAATATTTTAATGGTTTATGGATTAAAAAATTTGAAATTATTTATTTGTACAATAAATTTTATTTATAAAATATATTATTAATAATATTATAATCTAAAAAAATTGGGTTGACAATTTAAGTGAATATTGAATATCATAAAGCAAGGCTAGTGACTTACATAAATATATTTGAGAATTCATAATTCTAATGTTGTAAAATTACATAGTAAGAATGAAACATTTCTGACTTTTAATGTTTAGATAACATTTTTGTAATTTAATTTAAGTAATATTTTTTTTATAAAGTAATAATTAAATTTTTTATTTTATTAATAAATTATGTATTCTTGCATTACACATTATCTTTAAAAATATAATAAGAAAATGATCTTAATAATATCTAAACATTGAAGGCACAAAATTAAAATTATCCCACTTAAATTTAGAATGTTCACTCACATTTAAGATATATAATTTGAATTTTGTTAATTAAATTATAAGTTGAGAATCATAGTGTATTGCATTAGCATCAAGTAATGGTTAAGATGTGATCTTATTCATGATTATTTTTGACTTTTTGAGTCCTCCTAAATTCATCATCAGTACTATAATCATGAATTAGATCACAACTTTTATAATAATTAAAATCAATTTTGTCACGAAATTAAGAACCCTTTTTTATTTGGAACACATCAATATATATAAATTTATTTAAATACCAACACAACACACATACATGGTTAACTAAAATGTTTGTGATTGTTATTTATAACCCAATATTGATGTTGAAATAACATATGTCAAAGCTATAAATTTCTAAATCTTAAGCAATCTAGATATTACTATACAATGGAATCTTTTCCAATCCATTGAGGTCTCCATCTCCACTATTTGGGAAGAAGGGAGGAGAATGTGTTATGCAAGATGCTACACTGGTGGAATAGACCCCTACAGCAACGTATCTAGAGGTAATTTGTTCAAGGTGAAAAGTGCACTCCCAAATTGATTTCAGTATTTATATAAATGTTCAAATTCAAAGGCCACCTTCTTGATTTAAAATCGGATACAAAAACATGTAGAGACAAGCACTGTTATATCTTTCTCACATCCCTTCCGATCAGGCACCGGAAAGGCTTAGTGGATTTTTTTTTCGAATGTGGTGGCTTACACAATAATGAAGCCATGATAAATCTACAAGAAGATATACATGCTATAGCATATATATTATAGTTGTTAATCTACAACTATACACCAAAGAATAATAAATTCCAGCCAGTTGTCCTATCAAAGAAATGTAATTTAGTTTAAGATTAAAATAAGAGAGTTGTTACAGCTAGAGCTTATTGGCATGTGGCTATAATGAATACACACAATATTTTATTTGAATGGATAATTGTCCTTACCTTATTTCAATTAAAATGATTAATTCCTTGTACAATAAATCCAAAAATAATATAGTAAAGACCAACCAATCAAGGTACTTAATTAGGATAAGCATGGTACAAGACTCATAAGATGATCAATTGGATTAGATGAATGTGTCAAGATAAATAATATAATCCATCCTTTACCAAGGTTAAAAAAGGTAATTATCCTCAAATATGAGCATAAGCATAACAATTGTGTCAACAATAATAGTCTTCCATACAAAATTGCAATGATAAAAATTGTAAAAAATCCTGTAATTGCATCCTTTCCAAGAAGTACTCACCATAAAAATTCACTTAGTAGTACCACTAAAGGTAATCACTTAGTTGTGGTAAAGTAAATCACAAAAAATCACTTCGTAGTACCACAAAAATGAGCAAGATAAATTTAAAGAACCTGCATTAGTTTTAATGCATTGTCAATCCCTAGAACATTATGTTCTCCATAGTTGAAGATGACCGATACTTAATGAAGGTAGTTCACATAATTTAGGTCTATGGTTTAAAGAAAAAACATAATCCCAACCTCTACTAAACACCAAGATGAAGGCGATGAATGAGGATCAAAAGTAGACTTGCATTAAATACAAGGAGTAATCAATTATAGTCCCCTTTGTTCTATCCAATATTAACAGTCATTGCATGATGCTCTTGACAAGCAAGATGTTAAGGTTTCCCAAACCATTCAAGAATTTCAAAGGGTAGCCGTCATAATGATGCCAAAAAGTAAATGATTCATTTCAAAATGGCTCGAAAGTAATAGTTACGTCTAACTGCCAGGCAACTTCGTCGAACTTAAATAATAAGCCATTACAATCAAGTTTAATACTAATTTCTGGATTCAATCAGAGTCCTTTTTTCGATGCCACTAAACAGAAATAGGAAAAATTAACAAGAATATCTAGAGTAAAACCCAATGTATTAGTTGATATTTTTTGGTGATAACATCTACGATAAGGAACATCCCAATCTTAATTCTTGAGAATTCAACACTTAATGCCAACCTTTATTAGAACACATTTTTAAATTGATGCAGAAAACCATCTTTTCCAAATATACTAAAACAATTCCAAAGAAGTGCTTGGTAATCATTAAAACAAATTTCCTATAGTTGAACCAAAATAATCCACTAAAAGTTAAATAAGGATCAAATTCTATGGAGGAAATGTTATTTACACTAAATGGTTAAGTTTTCTTACTTATCCTTTCACTGTTCACAATACAGTCTTCTAGGGGTACATAATATGCTCAAACAACCTTCATACTTAGTTCAGAATTTACTATAGCATAAATTATTTTAACAAAATTTACAAGAATAAAAATTCAAATCCAAAAAGAGTATTTTAACCCCTTAATTTAACAACATACAACTATAAACAAATGTAACCTTGATCTCTAACCCATAAGTCTATCTCCAACTGAGGTCCAAGTATGATCAAACATTGACAATCTAAACTATCATACAACTGCAAGGAAAATAGAAGTTGAACCAAGCTTATACAAGTTATAGCGTTGTTGGCATGAATAACTAGGATAATCCAAGTACATTATTTAGTTCCTTTTCTTAATAATGTTTTGTTCATGATTACACCTCTATTAGAATGAGCATAATATAAGTCTATTATGAGCATAAAAATGAGGACTGTATACAAAGCGGATATATAACAGAAATACAAAATTCCATTCTTTTACAACTTATCGATAAACTATATCAAAGTGATACAACATGATCAGGTTAGACAGACTTAAAAATATATCCTATCAAATGATATTTTGTAATAGGTAAGGCCAATGGCCATTATACAAGAATAATTTATACAATGACAAGAATGTTTCCAGAATACTTTATAACTCCACTTGATATAGCTCCAGTACAACAAATTAAGTCTTATAATATAATAATTATTCAAAATAAACACCATGCAGGGATCATATATACCTTGATTTAGCACAATAATAAGAGTAACATGCGCATAGAACTCAAAATAGTATATACAATCCACTATAGACCAGTCATGGGAGACAAGCGTCTACAACAACAACAAAAATTCAGCAGCAATATTCATGTCGGCAAAATGAGACAGTATAACCCTCCATTTAAAAATACAACAAGTGCATATGTGTTTAATCTCTAATTTATATTCCACAATTTAATTCTAACATCAATTAAATAAGCTTGAAAACATATTACTAATTCAAGCAACTCAAACAAACTGTCCTAAACATAACTCTATAGTAGGGATAAAATATATTGTGTAATACAATATAATTCATTCAAATGTAACATATGTATAATGAATTTCCAATCAAACCATGGTATAAAACAATTAAAATGCCTTAGAGAATTAAGTTAAGCACTCTCATCAAACATACTACTATAACGATTTTCCCAAAAAGAGAATCATTTATGCTTTTTTGCAATAAGATTTAACTATACATTTCCAATTGACAAATTACATATACTCAAGGGAAATATATTTTGGCATGTTCATTCCATTGACAAAGAAATCAACAATCATGTACAACCATAAAACATGATTTCCTAAAGTGCAATTTGTAACCAATAGAGTGTTGTTCTAAAGTGCCATCTACAACCAACAAAAAGTTGTTCTAAAGTTCCAACTACAGCAAAAAAAGATATATTATAAAGTTCTAACTATAGTTACAAAAATCAAATACAACAAATTTGTTATTTCTATGGAATTCAAGAAAATCAAATAATGCAACGCTTTTTGTTTAAAAATTGTTTATACTATAAATCATTTGAGTCATTTTTTTTCAAATAATTTAGAATATATTCTTTGAGACATTTTTTCAAACAATTCACACTATATATTCTTTGAGAAAATGTGTCAAACAATTCACACTATATATTCTTTGAGACGTTTTGTCAAACAATTCACACTATAGATTCTTTAAGGCATTTTGTCAAACAATTCACACTATATATTATTTGATACATTTTGCCAAATAATTCACAAAAGAATACTCAAACCTTTCCACACATTTCCCAAAATAAATACTTAAGCTTTATGAAACATATCACAATGTTTTCAGCATACAAAAAGATATTATACAACCACCATAGAAGCCTGCTTCATACATCAGACAAGGTTTAATACAATTAATACATGCTTTCCAGATCAAAACTAAACTAGTTATACAATTAATACCATGTTATTTTCTATAGTTTTTTAACAATTAAAACATATTCACTATGGTTATACCATATTCACATCCTACCCATAATATAAACCATTTCCTAATAAACCTAAATCATCCTACTTTAAATGTGGCAAGGAGGAACTACAAACTAGATATATTATGCCATCAACTAGGAATCAAAAATATCACAAACCAAGCTCAATAATCTATATAACACCTTAGCCATGGTATAGGCTCTTATGGGTATATCAAAGAATAGTCACACAAATCGATATCATGATGGGGATTACATAAGAAAGATTGTAGTACTCAATCTTAGACTTAAATCATATAATATTAATGAAAGAGGAAGAGACACATGTTTGGGGTTAACTAGCCTGGGCTATGCCTTCTATAATTTAGGGTGCCCCCCTTCTCCCTTTTTCCTTTGCTACTTCCATGCATCAAATTCTCCCATTACTACCATGCCATGTTCAACAATGGTTGCATTTTATCCTCTAAACCCTAGGGCACACTCATAATGGTAGAGAATAAATATATATTTTTGATTTTTTAAAATACACAATGACTTTACAAACAACCTTAATGTGCCACATTTTCTAATTTTTAAACAATATTAAAATAATAAATAGTCATAACTCAAAACATATTTAAATGTAGCCAAACAATCACTTGACCATTGTCTCATTCCATGTTTTCCATACACACCAAAAGTATAAAGTGTTGCATATATCATAAGTGAATATTTTCAAGGAGGCAATAATATGATATAAAAAATCACAATTAAGTTATGCTAGTGATGTCCTTCTATTCTAATAAAATGCATGGCTAGCTATGTAACTATAAGTGTCTCAAACCATACATTCTAATGATAAAATATGATTAATGTTATGATCATTCCCTTGGTCTCAAAATTTTATAAGACAACCTATAACAAAAATTTATTTGCATAATTAATCATATTAATATACTTAAATATATCAATCCCTTATCACATACTAAATACACATCATTAGTTTTTTTAATGGTGTTGAACCCCGACAAGTGCCATATTTCCAGTACAAGGAACATGCGATGTAACAAACACATTTATTTTATTAATTGAAAATTGTTGAGAAAGAGACCCATTATTAAATATGGAAATATTCATATATTTCCAAAGCTGAAAAATAATTTTATCTCTAAAAATTCAAATTAAGTTATATATGGCCATCACAAAGAACTATGTTACGATCCACACTTATAATAATCATAAATATGCATAATATAATGTCATTCAACACAAAAAAATAGATTTTGGTGGGAAAAGATACCCAAATATTAAATATGCATAGAAATATAATAATCACTCTTAAGGTAGGGAAACACCATATAATAGTCCTTTAGGAAATAATAAATCCATAATGTCTCTTCGAGGGGACAACCTCCAATATCCTTCTACCTAATATAATACTCAACACTTGATTGATTCATTTATAATGATACTCATCTCATTTATATATACCTAATATTAGCTAGAAAATGATGGGTAATCTCCTAATCCCAATGTAGGTTGACCATTACCCAATGCACTAATTTCTTAAATTACTCTTTTATCCTAATATACTGGACACATATAACTAACTATGGATGTTGATATCTCCATCAACCCATCTACATTAATATATCATATCTCTAGGTACATAACAATCCTTCCCTCATTGACATATTTCATCCTTGAAACATAAGAAGAAACTAGATAATAAGTGTGCTTCAAATCATTGCACACTTGTCTCCAAGCGCAATCATTAAACTATCTATACGTGATCTTGGTAGGTGATATCTCTCTAAACTTGTTTCCAAATTCCAATGGGCTATTTTGATTTTATTCATGATTATAATTGTATCACCTTGGTGTCCATTAATAGTTATTCCTCCTTTGATTCCATTCATGATCATAGTAGTTATTATTCCATGCATAGTCATAGTGATTTTTCCACTGATTCCATGTTTTATTATTTATTGCACTACTTTGATTCCATACCTAACCATAGTAGTCCTTTTTGGTCTTTCATGTATGATCATAGTGATAGGTACTCTGATTTCCTATATAGCCATAGTGATTGTTATTATGACACTCCTTCATATGCCTCCATTATTATATCCTCTCATGATGATGTGGGTGTCTATATACCTCAATATTTTCTAATAATTTGACCTTATCCATATTTTCTTCTACCTCTTCCATATTTTACTTTGATGGTTAATTTGTCTCTTGAGTAGATAAAGTGTTATTTTCTACTTATATTGTTTCTTCATCTATGTTGTCATTTGAATCTTCCTCATGCTCTTCATCACATGTTTCAATCTCATCTTCATGCTCTACCTTAACTATTATTTGTGCCTTTCTAACTATGATATCATGTAAAGTGACCTTATTTTTCCTATATCAAAACTTCATTAACTTCTTTTGAACATTAATATTGATTGTTCCTAAGGTTTTTAATCATAGATATCTAATAACTATATCAACACCATCCATATCCAAAGCATAAAAATCTGAATGCAAAACATATTTTTTCATAGTGAGCTATAAATCTTCAAAAATTTAAATATTCTTACCATCTACTTGAGCATGTTTAATATTCTTTACTTGAGCCTATACATGTTGTGCCACATCTATGTTGTTGAAATTATACTTAATGCTAGGGGTTATGGAAATAATGACCTTCTTATTTTGAATGCATCCACAAAACTAAAAAATAGACTTGGATTTCTTTAGACCCAAATTATTTGAACCCTTATCATCCAATCTTTCTTCCTCCTCTTAGATATCCTCTACCTTTACTTCTACATCATCTGTAGCCTCTTCATCATCATTATTATGCTTTGTTTATTCTTCATCATAAGCATCTGCATGCTCTTCCTCTTTTTCCACACCATGATCCTCAACCTCTCCTCTTAAATCATTTGTATTTCCCTCCTTGACATCATTATGTACATCATCTTTTTATTCCTCTTTTTCATCATCTTAACTCTCTCTTTGGTTATCATCATTAGTCTCTTTTTCCCTACATGCCCATTTCTTTCAACAAAATAATTTCCATTTTTAAAAAATATCTGTTAATTAGTCCCACTATTTGTAATCCAATTGATCCATGATTTAGAAAATAAAAAGCTACGATTAATGAAAAAACCCTAAAATTTCAATAATCCATGTGAAATTGACCCAAATAGTCTAAAAAATTTATGGTATCTTTCATGTATGATATTTCAACTTTAGTGAAAATTCTATAAATAAATTAAAAAAAAATTTGCTTAAAGAATGAATCTATAAGAAATTATAAAATCACAATAACTATCATAAAAATTGTCCAAAATTTGAATTTTTTTTACTTTACATATCTTATATGTGGATACTGAATCAATTAAAAACTTCATTGAAACATTATTGAAATTTTGAAAAATATGATGAATTTATTACAAACCCTAAAATATCAATAACTCTGTCATGACTAATCATAAAACCTTAATTTTTTTAAAGTGACCTCGAATTATTCTTCAACACCAATTTTTTTTTTGACAAATTCATAATAGATTGCAAGATATAAGTGATTCTCTAAACTTAGGGTTTCACCCATACTATTTATCCAAATCGATGCTTTGATACAACTTGTTACGATCCACGCTTATAATAATTATAAATATGAACAATATAAGTTAGATAAATAAAACACATTAGATATTGGTGGGATAAGATGGCCAAATATTCAATATATATAGAAATAGAATAATCACCCTTAAGCTAGGGCAACACCATACAATACTCCTTTAGGAAAGGATAACTCCATAATGTCTCTTCGAGGGGACAACCTCTAATACACTTCTACCAAGTATGAGACTCAAACTTTATTTATTCCTTTAAAATGATACTCACCTTTTTTATATATACCTCTAATTAATTAAGAAAGGATGGGGAACCTCTGAATCCCAATGTAGGTTGACCATTACCCAATACACTAAGTCCACAAGTTACTCATTTATCTTAATATATTACAACCATATAACTAACTAAGGGGGATGTGTGCCACATGTTGGCATCTCCATCAACCCATATACATTAATATATCATATCCCTAGGTACATAAAAAACTATCTCTAAACAAAGTCATCCTTCTTTAAATGGGTTCTATATTGAGGGCTTGGGAAAAACTATGCATACATTATCAATCATCAAGAGATCATGGGGAAAGGTAGATAAATTGTTTTAATGTCTCAAGTATGAGACATATAGAGAATCTAAGATGATATACCCTAATATTTCTAAGCATTCCCTTAGTGGTAGACACTGGTAAACTAGACTCCAAAGAAAATGAGCCACCATGGGATGAAGTTTTTAATTTGATATATGGTTGAGTTGAGAAATCCACATTGGAGGAGAATAATTCACACTCCTTATGGAATAATATCCATAGTCAAATGAACAATCCTCATTAGCCTAAAATAGTAACATATTTTTTAACAATAATTTCCCTCTTTTTTCTAGTTATTTGTTGTATCTAAAAGGGTCATCATGTTATTCACAATTCTCCATTTGGTCACAAGCATGTGAGTTCACAAGTGTCCAAAATTTTATGTGTGAAAATTTAGGTGTGACTAAAAATAAATTGAATTCCAGGGTATATTTCATCCACAAAGTCACTTTGGAGTTACTTCATCAAAGTGAGAGCCACAATCATAATAATTTATGCATTTTAAATTGAATTGGACATCACAAATATATGCATCTATGTAAAGGGGAAAAGTTTGTTGAACACAAAAAGGATCATGAGGTGTGGTGATGCATGATCACGACATGTGTCACAAGCCTACATAGTCTCATATTTCAAATAAAAACTATTGCTACACAAGTGATAATATTACAAAATATGCATAATGATGTTGTGTGTCACCACGATGTCAAGTCAAAATGTCACATCATGAGGTGGGACCACTTTGTATCAAAACTAGGGATATAATGATACTCGTAGATATATCTCAACTGTGGGTGGGATTTTATATCCCATCATGTCCATGAAAATCCTTTAGGGCTATACTTATTTTTGGGAACACAATGATGAATACGAATAAATATGAAATAAAGTTCCCTATGGCACAAAGAGATTATTCTAGATAAAATATTTATACAAACTATAAATAAATCATTCTATGTAATCCTTGTGAACATATTTTTAAATGAAAAAAGATGAAATTAGTATTTAATTCATGATATTTTGAATTTTATTATCCTTATTTAAACTTATTAAAATATGGTTTAAGTAGTGAATAGTTTAGATAAATAACAACATATTATTTGATATCTTGTTTTCTATATTAATTTTTTTACTAACGTTTCTTTCTTTGGGAACACAATAAGTATATGGTTATATGGTTTACATCCTTACTACCTTGTCCTCCTTTTGGGTAAAAATAAGAAATGATATTAAGAATAAAGGTTATTCCCTACTTGCATAAGATGCATAGCAGGAAAAAAAAACATGTCCTCCCTAGGTGATAGAAAATGAAGAAAGAATTTGAAAACAAACTTAAGAGGAAAATACTTATTTTTTGATAAATTTTTAAATTTTTAAAATGGGATACACTACTTTTTCATGTTGAGTGTGTTTAACTGACACTTAAGTTGTTCCATTCTCTTGGTCCTTTATTTGTCTTGATTTGAGATTTGGCACTATCTAAGCATTGATTTTAGGTTGAATTTTTACCTTAAGGTAGTTATTTCTGAAGTATTATATGATTTCTTGATAAATCACATGAAAACTATGTTCTTTGATTTATTAATCTATAATTTTAAACTTTATTTGTAGAATGTTTTCATTTAAAGATTGTATATATATTTTTTCACTTTCAAATTTTATTAATTGGTTGTGTGATAGTTTTATAGGCCACACCTATAACTTTCATGACTAAATTTTATAAGAAATTAAGTCTTAGTTTTATAGAGTCATTTGAGAGACGATTTTTTTATATAGGATTCTATTTTAGTGCCAAGAAAAGAATTCTATATTTTATTCAACTTGTAAGGAATTAAAATCTTAAACGAGGTAAACTTTTTTCTTAGAGTTAGTTATATGGAAATTATTAACAAATATCTAGATGAAATGAAATATTATCTATTTGGTTCATCAAAATCCCTTGAAATATCTCAGTTTTCCTTTAACAACACAAAATAAATAATACTTAATCCATATATTGATTAGCTGACTTATGATGGCATATGACAAAGATAAAATAGTAGAATCTCCCATGTGAGCTTAAAATATTCTCTATTGATCCAATAAAAGGTTCATATAAATGACATTTACATTAGACACCAATATCAGGAGGATAGTAACTCTTGGTTTTGTTGTTTTTATGAATTTAGTTTTCCAATTAAAAGGACATGTGATAAGAAAGTTTGTGATAATACAGGTGATTGTTCATTTAATGCATATTGTAAGATGTTAAGGATGATAGTTCAGTTGATCAATAAGTATAAAAATGATTTTTTATTCATTACAAGTGATATAATATGTTAAGGATGTTATTTCTTTTGATTAATGGTTTTTTGACAAGATGATTGACTATTACAAGTGACATAACATAAAAAATTAGTGTGGTAGTCTAAAAAATCACATAATAAATAATTAAAACTATTTTGGATTCTAAAATTCATGTTGTAATTCAATTATATAATTATTTTTTTTAGTATTTAAGGTCTAAAATAACAAGTGTTGTGAAGAAACTTCAGTTCTTGAAATGAGAAATTTATATTTGCATGGAGGCTTTGGGTAAATTGTGCAAATTTTGTGAAAATTTTGGTCTTAACAAATTTTTCAAAAATGAAACTGGTCTTCAAATTTTTTTTGAGGAAAATTATCTTTATGACTTCTTCAAGAGATGAGTCAAAATTTATACATCAAAAAAATTTCCAAAATAAAAGTAGTAAAAGGTAAGTCACAAAGGAAAGTAGTTGTTGGAAAGGTAGAACAATTATTGTGAAGGCAAAAGGTAAAAATTCATAAATGTTATTACAAATTAAAGTAACCATTTGAATGTTGGAATAATTATTGCATTGAAAAAAATCCCTTGCAATAAAAAAAATTAATTTGAATTTGGTGTTTGAATAAAGTCAAAACAATTATTATGAAAAAAGTATCCATATAAAAGTTAAAACAATTATTATGATGAGTCATAAGTTTTGTGTCAGTAGAAAAAGTCACAAAGGATTGGGCCTTTTAAAATAAGAACAACTACTGCAAAGAAAAATAGTCATTTGAAGAAATTTAAAAGTTTTGCATGAAAAATAAAAGTCATGAAGGCTTAGGTATTTGGGTTTTTTGGTAATAGGTTTGGTCTTCACATATTTTACAAAGAAGTTTTCATAGATTTTATGTTGATAAAAGTCACAAAATAAGAGTCACAAATAATAAGCCATGAAGAAAATTAGTTTTTAAAAATTCAAAATAATTGTTGTGAAGGTAAAATAAAAAAATTGGAATAATTGTTGTGAAGAAAAGTAGCTATTGGTAGGTCAAAATAATTATTATGATGAAAATAAGCCCTTGAAAAGTTAAAAAATTTGTTGTTAAGTCAACATTTGAATAAATTCATAATAGTTATTGCAAAGAAAAGTGGCCATTAGAAAATAATTATTAAAATGAGTCAGAAGTTTTACATGTGCAGTAAAAGTTGTGAAGGCTTGGGACCTTACGAATTTTAAAAAAAAATTGTAAATAAAATTATCCATTTGAAGAAATTTAGAATAATTTTTATAAAGAAAAGTAGTCATTGGAAAGTTAAAATAATTGTTTCAATGAGTCAGATGTTTTTTGAGAACAATAAAATTCACGGAGGGTTGGGTTTTCAGGTTTTTTGGTAGGATGTTTGGTATTCACATATTTTACAAATAATTTATCATATATTTTATGTCAATATAAGTTCTAAAATAAAATTTGTGAAGACTAAATCCTGAATAAAAGTAATTTTTGGAAGGTCAGAAAAATCATTGTGAAGGAAAAAATAAAAATGTCAAAATAATTATTGTGAAGTAAATTCAAAAAAATTGTTGTGAATAAAAGTTTACGTTGAAAATTCAAAACAATTATTGTGATGAGTCAAAAGTTTTGCATGAGCAACAAAATTCACCCTTTAAAAATTGGAAGAATTATTGTGAAAAAAAGTAGTTGTTTGAAGAAAGTCAAAACAACTATTATGCATAAAGTAGCCATTGGAAATTCAAAACAATTTTTGCAATGAGTCAAAAGTTTTACACAAATAAAAAAAGTTGTGAAGGCCTAGGTCTTTGAATTTTTTGGTAGGTGGTTTGGTCTTCATGTCTTTTCCAAAGAAGACATTGTAGATTTTACATTGACAAAAGTTTTGAAATAAAAGTTTTAAAGGCTAAGTCATGAAGA